>LTAE01004064.1:11228-34226 GCA_001647135.1 Pontederia paniculata | reverse complement strand
ATATTGTAAACTTTAGATTTTCAAGTCTTACATGTTTGCTTTTATTGCTTTTCATAGCAGTAGAGACATATTGAATTAACGTCCTTGGGTTCTTCAATTCCTTACATTAACCATATTGTAAATCTGCAGAATCTTTTGTTATCTACCGATGGTGAAACACCAGTGCTGAAAATTGGTGATTTTGGATTTGCGAGGTGAGAAATTGATTTGGCTAGAAAATGATGTATCCTACTGATAAAGTCTTCATTACTTGGTCTCTACAGAAAATTTACTGGAAAAACTCATTGCACTGGTCTTATTTTCTATAAATGATCACAGTAGAAAATAATTAAAAAAATTGACATCCCACAAGTTTTACTATTCTTGCACATAATGACCTGCTGGTTATACATCTTAGTCTTTTCTTTGCAGGAAGTTAAAATATGTCCTTTATTGCATTATCATTTGTTTACCTTATCGTTTGGTTAAGATATTTATAAGAGAAGCTTAAATACCGTTGATTGTGTATGGTGGATAGCTACTCAACATATTGAACTTTGGAAAATATACAAATTGATACGAAGCCGGAGGCAAGAAAATTTTGCATAGAGATATGTTAAACCATGTGATGAATTTCAATATGAGAAGCATGCGACAATATTTAGAGGATGTAAAAAGAAGACATTACCCTCTCTTAGAAAAAGAAGACATTACCGAAGAATTATTTTTAAGAATAAACTCTTATCACATTTGGCAGAGTGTATATATTACATGTACATGTGTATCCACATCATCTGAATCACCAAGTGCCAGTGATGATGATCAAAGTACTATAACAAAAGCCTAAAGGGTAATTATCAGCTAGCTGTATTTTTGCTCCATCATAGATCAAATCTACAGTCAATTGATGATGTCGTTGAAGTAACAAATATTCTTTCCATTTCAGGGTTGGATCAATATGCAA
Source organism: Pontederia paniculata (assembly GCA_001647135.1). Lineage (NCBI taxonomy): Eukaryota > Viridiplantae > Streptophyta > Magnoliopsida > Commelinales > Pontederiaceae > Pontederia > Pontederia paniculata. Next base: position 33,283 of record LTAE01004064.1, on the reverse strand, counting down.
ACCCCTTTTTTTCACCAGAAAACAATCAATATGTGACATTCAATTAAAAGCTATCTTGTATTTGGAAATTTCTGAAATTGTTATGTCAAGTCTTGCTTGCTTTTAAAATGATACTTCTCTGAACTGCTTTTTAGCTGAATTTCCTGTTTGCCAGATTATTCCTGATTTCTGGCTTTCAATTAAAAGCTATGAATCTGGGAATTGCTGAAATTGTTATGTGAAGTCTTGCTTTGCTTTAAAATGATACTTCTCTGAACTGCTTTTTAGTTGAGAAGTAAGCGCATAAATTCCTTTTTGCCAAATTATTCCTGATTTGTTGCTTTCTTGTTAGATGTCTCATGCCTCAACGGCTAGCTGATACACTTTGTGGTTCTCCTTTGTACATGGCACCTGAAATTTTCCAGGAAAGAAGATATGATGCCAAGGTGAGACTTGTCCTTAATGCTGACTTTGTTGTTGCTGTAATCAAAGTATAATAATTAACTTGCTGCGAGTGCAGGCTGATTTATGGAGTGTTGGAGCCATTCTTTTCCAGCTGGTAACGGGAAAACTACCTTTTGGTGGAAATACTCAATTTCAGGTACCTAAGTTATGTAATTACACTTCTAAGTTCTAATATGGAATAGTAAAATAATGCAATCACATATCTAAAATTTTATTCTTTCTTGCAGCTTTTCCAGAACATAATGTCATCTGATGAGCTGCGATTTCCACAAGATCTTTTAGTGCATATACATCCTGATTGCATAAGTTTATGTAGAAGCCTTCTTCGTAGGAATCCAGGTAAAATGATAAATCCATTCTCTATTAGCATCTGATTTTGTATGGTAGAAGGTCTGTGATATTTGGTCGAAGGATTTAGGTATCACTTGTGCTGCCTGAAACTCAATGTTGTTGCATTTCAGGAATTTTTTACATGAAATAAGCTCAGTTAAGTGATCCAGGGAATATCTCCACAAATGTGTGTGTGTATATACTTTGTTTTACAATTGAATCTCAAATTGGTTGCACTACCGAGTTGGAGATCCCAGCTAATTGATGAAACAACATCTTCATGTAACATTTGATTTCCAACTCATTTTTTGCAGTTGAGAGACTGGGGTTTGAAGGGTTCTTCAACCACAATTTCATGACTTTACCAAGGTTTGCTTTTAACTTCATGTTCTTGGATCCACACTAAAAAATGGGATGTGTTGTGATGTAGATGTAAATTTTGACTGCTTCGTTGACAAAAAATGAATAATAAGTGGATGAGGCGCTTCAATTTTTTTGTTCAGTTTGGATATTAACTTAATTGCATGCTTTTCTTTAGTTACCACTAACATTTTGATATTATCATCCAGGGCAAGTGTAACATCGCTGGAATCAGAAAATACCCCAGATGTTAATTTAAACAAAGATAATCAATCAACCTCTTTCGGTGCTAGTAGGACAGAGGTTGGGACTGTGGAGGAAGGACTTTCACGTACACATTCTTTTAAAAGTAATATACATGTTAGTGTTAAAATTTAATTTTGCTTGAGTAAGTTGATATTTAACTAAACACAATCTTTTGTATTTATTCAGTTGCCGACTCATTGGAGTACGTTGATAGGGAATATGTTCTTGTTCATGCCAATTTATCTTCCATGGGGACATTGTCATCTTCCTCTGGGGCATCCTTGCTTGATAATTCTAAAACTAGGTCAGTTAGTTACAGTCTGAAGAATGTCAAGGGTAACCCAGGTGTCGTAAGATCCACCAGCCCAACAGTAAATCCAGCTTATGTTGGAGGGCACGACTGTCATTCTTCTCATTCTTGTGTGTCACAAGCTTCTACTGCGTCGGAGGATGCAGCAAGGTCATCACCATTGCATTCTGCATCACAAGCTTCTACCACATTGGACGTTGTAGTAAGGGCATCATCATTGCATCCTTCTGCTAGGCTTCAGCTTCTAAACCACTATATCAAAGCTCTCACAGATGTTTCTCATGAGAAGGTATGAAGTTTCAGATTCAACCTTCATATAGTTAACTCCTTGTATGCTTCTAGAATCAGTTGCATCGAGGTTTTAATATCATGACTCGCAAGCATTTAATTCCATTTTATCCACTTCCTGTATGCGGTCTTGACAACATACTACACATCTCTGTGGACATATTTGCAAACTTTAGCGCCATTTGACCAATGTTACTGCATTAAGTGGCAGTAATCTACATGCTCTTCACGATTATTATTGTTTACCCAATTTTATTTATTTATTTATCTATTTATCTTGTTGGGAGTTTAAGGTTGTTCGATCACAATGGCTGATTACGACAGAAATTCATCATAATTTGTTCTTTATTGACTCATTATCACTATTTTGCTTCTTTGTTTTGCTATTTGGATTTCTATTGTATTTCCATCTCTTGTCTTAATGGCAGTTGACATACTAGACAAATAATGCTAGTCTTAGATATTTAAATGAATGTTAGCTATTTTACAAAAAAAAATACTGGAATTTCTTTCATTCTGTGAATATTTACTATTTTATTTAAATAATTCAAAAGTGCAAAAGGGTATCTGCATCGTTTCCCACATTTTCTTCTAAAGAAATTTCTGACCATATTCACTCTATCAAATAACTTCCCTGGATTCATACCATAAACCAGATTTATGGACTTTGGATATTTTTACAAATGGATTATGCATTTTTGGATCATCTTGCTTATTCATATTTGTTTAGCAAGGTTTGTCTATGGATGAGGTATCCAGAGAGCATAACCAAAAACACGTTTAAGGTCTTATATATGTTGAAGATCTGCTGCTACATTTTTCAATGCATAATTTGGATTCGAGGCAAATTATACTTTTGGAAATTTCATAAAATCAAAAGCCTTTCAGAATTCACACATGATCTTTAATCTGGTTTATCATATATGTTAGTGAAGATTTCTCCACTTGTTTACATGGTTTTCATTTGCAAATTGTCATTATCTCGGAGTGGGTTAAGTTAGACACAAAGGGCATATCACCATATAATTTGGGAGGGAAATACATATATACTACTAGTTGATTTCTGGTTTGGTGAGTAATTCTTGAGTCACCAGTGTAAAAGACAAAGCTGTGCACCATCCTAATTAATTCTTTGAATTATGTCAAGCTTAGAGAACACAATGTAGTGGTGAACATATTCTATTAGTCACCCTAAAACAATTATGAACATTTCCTACCAGTTGATGGAATTCACCTTTTCTATTGGATGCAAGTTCTCTGCCACAAACACTCAGTTGTTTTACATAATCATCATTTTTTGTCTTTTGGATTTGCTGAGTGGACATTTTTTCAATTGGACCACAGTTTATTAGATACTTCTGTAATTTTCTAAGACATCTTTTAGAAACTGAAGATGCTACTAAATGATTTGCAGCTTTTAATTTTCTCTAGGCACGAAGTATCAAATGTAATGGCCTTTGAAGGTTCTAGTGGGAAGGGGTTGCTTCTAGAATCATTTTCACTTGAACTTGTGATATTGGCTGTTTGGAAAGAAGCTATTAAAGTATGTAATGCGTGGATGGCATCACATAATGATGGAGATACTCTCGCCGGATTTTTGGCTGACCAGAGTCATAAAAGTGGCAATTTATGTCTTAACAGAACAGATAAATTGGACTGCACAAGACCATCAGTGTGCTCTTGGGCTGAGAAAGGATTTATTTTTGCATGTGATCAAGCTGAAGAGATTTGCAGCAGATTGAAAGAGATGGATGGTGATTACTTCTTCTTCACTGTATGATAAACTTAATCTTATTTACAGAATTCCACATAAAGTTCACTTCTGCATTTCAGGTAATATGGAGATGCCAGACGCAATGGAGATCCTATATCAAACTGCTTTAGAAGCTGGCAAAAGTGGTGCTGTATGTTTCTCTTTAATCTCAATTGTCATATTCATGAAAGTTGTTGCTTGTGTTTATGCCAGATAGAACAAAAAGAACTATAGCTGATCATGGAAATTGTCTTTCTGTTCATGCATGTAGTTCCACATAGAACCAAGTCTTAAATATCATGAAGAAAGAGACTTTGAATTATCTTAATCTACTTTGTATTGGAACTTTTAATTTGTGGAGAACTTCTATTGTTTCGTATGAAAATAAGACAGTGAATGAGCACTGATTTATCATAGTTGTGTCTATTAAATTTTGGAGTAGGAAGATACGACTATACTTAAGTCCTGAAAGTCTATGATTCTACAACTTTTCTTAGAGACAGGAAAGAATTATGAGTTATCTGTTGTTGGTTCACTTTTTCCTTCCATTGCTCAATATATTATTTACAGAGGTCTTTTGTACTTAGTAGAGCTTCCATGTGCTCAAATAAAAAGCAAGAGTTGTTCTTATTTTTAATAATTTTCAATTTATGTCCTACTCGTGTTACAGAACTCAACTATATTTTTCATTCGTCTTCGCATTCCTCCTTGTATGAGATATATATGGTTTCTTTCTTCATCTTCAGGTAGACGAACTTATGGGGCATTGGAGCAGAGCGGTGACATCATATTCAAAAGCAATCACCTTACTTTCATTTATCGTTTTTGAAGCAATATCGCTGGGATTGAATCCACCATTTTCACTTTTGCCGTCTAAACAGCAGCGGCTCCAAAACTACATTACAGCTTTAAGAGCTCGTTTGAAAGTTCTGAACTACAAACATCCAACTCTTCCCAAGCTTGACTGTGAGTAACTTGCAGCCTGACAAATCGATAGTTTCTCAATTAACTGAGCTGATCAACTAACATACGTACATGCAAACCTTCCATTTGCAATATTTTTTGAGCAAGTTAGCAGACGTAAAAAGGAAGTGCTCACGGCTCAGATTTTGCCGCCAAACTTTATTTTGATATAAGCTTTAAATAGTTTTTGTTACATTTTCAAACATAGAGAATTAGTGTACACATTATGTTTTTCGATCTAGCAATCTTGTATATGAAGGATTATATAATTGTACAAAGAATTAGAAAGAGGAACATCAAAATCAAGTAAAGTTATTCGATTCAGTCTTTTGAGAATATATGTTCTTACATTCATTGCATATGTTCCTGTAAAACGTTACGGTGAAATTTATGTTATTAGAATATAAATTTTCAAAGTTTGCTTATAATTTAATGAAGTAATATAATGTTTTTTTAGGGATAAATAAACATATAAGTAAATGAGAGGATGCAGAACATTCTGTTCTCTGAATATCACTTAGATATATCTCAAGATGATCTTAGATCAAATTTGTCATCTTTTATCAGATGGAAAAATATATACCTGTTAAATCAATTCGTTAAATTAAAATAATAAAAAAAAGATTCGATTGTGGTTATAGTAAATTTGATGATTATGAGCACAATTAAATTTATTATTTAGTTAATAAAATAATTAATAAATAGTTATTGAATCAATCATACAACTAAAAGTAACATTATAAACTAGTATAGAGTAAGGCGTTCTACCTATCTATTTTTCTCATAAACATATTCTGATTCTTTTATATTCTTATATAAAACTAAAATAATTATTTTTTTTATTTCATTATTCTTTTAAAGAAAAAAAATAGACGTGTAAACTTATTTTTGTGTAAACTCGTGTAAATATCTGAAACTACGAATAATTTTAACTTTTAAAAAATGAGATTCACTATGTTTTTGAACTATTTACACGAATTTATAGAAAATTGCTTAAGACATTCTTATATCTATTTTTATGCAAACAAGAAAAAAATACCTTTTCTCTGTACATTATATCAGCCAAACTAATGCACTGCGACAACTAATCTGATGACCGTGATCGATATAAGATATTCTTATCCTTAATATACTTATATCATAATATTTTTTTCTACATTCAAAGTTTAAAAGCTTGTTAGTCTACATCTTCAGTCGGTCCCTATAAGACTGTCTGGTTTCGCCGTTGGATAGAATAAATCTAACTATGAATTTTGATCTAAGCAATAGATAATCTTATGATGATATCATCAAGTATCAAAACCTATGATTGGGATATACTCCAACGGTGGATTCACAAATATGGACATTTTAAGATACAAACAATTGTTTCTTTTATTCTCTAAATAAATAACTAGTAGAGTGACACTATTGCCCCTCCAAAAAAAATATTACTCATTCTGATCAATTAGTGATTAATTAACATTTTACTTTTAGGTAACATTTACTGCATTGTCTAATAATTTATATTATTTAATCGAAAAATTGGCACTTAATAAACTATTAATAATATACAATATTTGCTTACTATATATAAAAAATTCATCTAATAATTTCGATCATCATATTTACTTATAAAAAAAATTAGGTAATATATATATATATATATATCAAAATATCATTTATAAATATTATCGAGTTGAAAATTTTATACTACCATTGAAACTTATAAACTTAAAAATAAATTCATAAATTAACTAAGTAATATCCTTTAAAATAAATGATAATAATACAATATTTATAATTAATAAAAATGTTATTTTAATTAATAATATATTTTGTTCATAATTCGATAAATAGTAATATAATATATTATGATTTAAATAATATTTACTATTGTTATTAATCTATTGTTATAATATATTATTATTATTTGTATTGTTATTATTATATGGCGTGTTTTGTTGTATTATATTTAAAATATTTAGAAAAGTGAATATAGAAACTATATATATATATTATATATATATATATCACTGATAATATGAAAAGATATCACTTATTTTGAATTATCATTTAATAAGTAATATGATTGTTAAATAATTTAAATTGTCTATATTATTAATCGAAGTAAATAAAATAACTCGAAGGATTCAAATAATTTTAAATTTAAATTATCAATAATATGCAAAAATTACTCGTAGAAAAATAATAGAATGGAAGTGACAATCATACACTGAAGCTATTGTTAAACAACATATCATTGTTTCTTACTAGATTTGTTCACGTACTCGAAAACACATGCAAACACACAAGCGATTAGTGATATTGCAGATACGGATGCTACCAATTATATGCAGTAGGAACATCGCCAATTACTACCCATGCTCGAGTTCCACACTGTCTTGTCCTGCGTATCTAACTATCCAAAATTCTTAATAGTCCTTTGTACATATAAATGTACTAATATTTTTTTCATTTTAGTGAATTCACGAATCAAACATTTAATTCTAGGACATACCAAAATAAATTACATGATCTCCATACCAATTTAGCTAAAATGTACGTGTAAAGCACACACTTGTTTATCCATATTCGAGATCGTTGTAGAATAAAAAAGCACCGATAACAATTTTTCTACATTCGAAAATATAAAAAATAGCAATCGAGTCTAATTTTACTATTATATAAAAAAACCTTATAATAAGGATGGGAAATGAATAAAAAATGATACACTGATATCATGTATCCAGTAGAGTCCAAACCTAGAAACAAAAATAACCTCATAAGGGTGTAAGTAAAATGTTACAGAATTGATAAAAGGAAAACTTACTCCAACAATTCAAAATTTTGAGAAAAAAAAAGAATATTTTGTAGAAAAAATAAATTAGAGTATATTAGTCAATCAAATCAGGGCTTCTAACAAAAAAAAATTACCGAGCTCGACTCGAATCAAATTGAAAAAAATTATTTATAAAGAAAATCAATTTAACTAAAATGCCACTCTTATTTTTAACTATTATTTCTTACTTTTTACACTCTTTGTTACTCTCCCAATTAGATTTGGTACTATTATTAACTTAAACTTAATTAGTTGAATGTGAAAGTTATTAAGTTGAATTTTAATATTTTAGTGTATTCGTGTTGAGGACCATTATTTTAAAGGATATAATGTCAATGCTACTATCATATGATTGCCATCAGATTCACGATTGAGAGTAGGGGAGAAAATCCGTGGTTCAGAAGTAAAAATCATGGTGTTAGAAACCCCAAGTTCACCCACCCACCCCACATTTCTCTCTCCTTATTTCTCTTAGTCGTTTGTGTCCACAATCCTCCTCCTTTCTCACTCTTCATTTCCATGACAAACACAGGGCTGCGAGATCCCTGTGTTCAATCAGTCGTCTGTCGTTTGTGATTCGAGCAACCATGCGTCGTTCATGATGATTATCGTCTGCCATTCCTTTTTATGATCTCTCTGCGAGTCTTTTAGAAAGAACCATTCTAGCTTGAGTTTTGAGATGTTAGAAAGATAATAGTGAAGGTTAGAAATACTTTTCATGAGAAACAACATAGCTAACAAAGAAAACAAAAAAAATCCCCTTGGTCTATAAGGAAACAACAAGTAGTTTCGAATTTCATAAACAACACGCATTCATAAGAACACATTGACAAATAAAGTTCACATAATTCTTGGCATAGAACTATGGTAAACTATTATATGCATAGAACATCAGAATAGCAGAATTTTTTACTTCTAAAAGCCAACAAGTTGATGCAACTATTCCCATTATTCTAAGGTTATGAAACTTCAAGGATTGATTTACCGGTATATATTACTTGTGATGGCCATTACTTTTGCAGGAAAAAAACAATGTATTCTCCAATTCTTATCCTGGAATAAACCAATGGCTTTGTATGGATTGAATGTAAAGGAAGGGAAAGAGGGGGAGGGGAAGGGAATTTTGTTTTTACACTGTTTGGATTGAATTGTAAGGGAGGGGAATGAAGGGTTTCATTTATTCAATTTTCTTTCAACCCCAATTTGGGGTGTGGGGGAAGGAAAAACTGATTAATTTTGTAAAATTACTTAAATACCATCATTTTCACTCTTTTTACACTCCATTCCCCTTACTAACACCCATCCAAACAAGGTTAATACTTTTTTCACTCATTACCATCTCTTTCCTTCCCTTTATTTTCCTTCCCCCTCTTTCCCCTCCCTTCCGCTTAATGAGGGTCTATTCAAACATAATGCAAAAGTGAATCATGTTTTTCCCTTATTACAAAAATGTTCCAAAACTACAAACTATATTGCATTTTCACGCGCAATAAAAATACAAAAATAGAAAGGTGACTCGAACCTCTGCTTAAACTTTGAACATGATTTTTCCTTGCTCAAATCCAAGAGAGTCTTCTCTCGGCCCTCCATTTGTCTTCTGCTACGAGAGCTCGCAAACGAGGATCTTGGACGACTATCGAAGGATCACGGACCAAGGGATCGACGAGGGATCACAAACGAAGGGATCATGATGAGGGGATCCCTTGCTCGAATCACGAATGATGAACGATTGATCGAGTCCCTTGCTTGAATCGTGGATGGTGGACGACTTATCGAATCGTGGATGGTGGACGACTGCTCGATACTTGCTTAAATCGCAGATGACTGATCGAAGAGAAGGATCTCGTAGCCCTGTCTTTGTTGCCGACATGATCATGAATGCAGAGAGAAATGGGGAGGATTGTGAACGCGAACGGCACATGACTGCTTGAATACCTTGCTCAAATCACAGATGGTGATCGCGGATGGTAGACGACTGATCGAAGAGAAGGATCTCGTGGCCCTGTCTTTGTCGCGGACAAGATAATGGACGCGAGAGAGAGAGAGAGAGAGAGAGAGAGAGAGAGAGAGAGAGAGAGAGAGATAGAGAGAGAGAGAGAGAGAGAGATGATTATGGATGTGGACGGTTGACAGAAACAAAGAGAGGAAGGTGGAGGGAACTTAGGGAATCTAAAACTCGAACCGATTGAGCCGCCTTCGAACCATGGTTTTTTTTCTTTTGAACCGTGCATTTTCTCCCTATCCTCGATCGTGAATCTAACGACTAGCAGATGTTGGTAGCATTTACATTAAATCATATTTTAAACTAATTTGATGAAGTTGAATATAAAATTTGAATTGTAATGATATGTTATTTTTGTGTAATTAAATTAAAAAATGTTTTTTTAATTCGGCTGCAATTTTATAATTATAAACTCTTTTAAACATTTAATGTGATAAAATCCATATTATTATTTAACTATTTTTAAAAATATTATTATCTTAAACTAAGGCTCCAATTTAAAAATCATAGCCTTCTAAGTTTATTTTTTCAAAAGGAGACTCGTTAAAAGGAATTCTGAAAGTCGTCAGTGTCAGACTGCACCCGCTGTTATTCCGCACAGGCAAACGCCATATTCTAAATTTAGGGTGATGCTTTATATTTTAAAAATTATCCGAAACTTATGGGTCAAATTTTTTATCATGAAAAAATCACTATACATGAAATCACTTTTCACCCACACTCAAGATTGAATTAGGATTGTAAAGTTTGACCCGGGTCCTATTGGTCAAACCAGTGTCTAAGATTCAAATTGGACTATGGGTCGATCCAAACCTGAACGTAGGTTTGAACTACTTCCGCTCGGTCAAAATTCATGTTGAATTGATCGATCCATCATTTTAGTTGACTCGGCTGAATGAACCATCCCAAAAAATATTGAAGAACATTTTTATTTATATTTATAAAAAAAGAATCAATATTTGACATATTAAAAAAAGTAAATAATTAATTTATATGTTGTGGTGTGTGTTTTTAACATTTAAAGAATGTGTTAGCAATTATCGTATCTGATTTTGCTATATAAATTTTATATATTGTGAATTTCTTATTTGAATTACAACTAAAAAAAATATTGTGTTATGATATTATGTATTATCATGTCTTGATTTAATATATATATATAAATTTGTTATTAGTCAGTTCAATCATTCGGTTTAATTAGTTCGACAAGAATTGAGGATCAATTCGGATCTATATCTAACCTTGAATTGAATTGTATCGAATTAAGTATACTTGATTATTTTTTTTATATTTTTGAAAATAAATACATAATTAAAATCAGTTAGTAATATATAATACAATTAAAAGTAGTAATAAGAAAACTAACTATCGTAGGAAATTGATAAAAGTAGAAAAAAAATGAATTGGACCACAAAAATCAGAATTGTGGCACATCCAACGGATGCTTGTATTCTTCTACTCCCATTCCGAGATCACAGGATAACAAAAGGCCGGATAAAAGAAAGAGAAGCCACGCGACGGCGCATCCACTTCACATACTTCCCCTTCGATGGGAGCGCCAGCCATACACCGCCTATCCACCTCTCGCCCGCTTGTTGCGCCACTCGATCGAACGAGTGGCGTGCGTTTCGGCCCCCGTCGTCCAGATAACAACACACGAAATGATGAAAGAAGAGTTCGGACTTCTGAATAGGAAAGCAAAGCGTGTTCCAGAGTTGAGCAGAGCTCATGGCTTCGACCACCACCAGCGCCACCTGCGGCATCGCCTCCCCGGCCCTGCTCGACGGGAAGTCCGCCGCTCGCCTCCAGTCCTGCCGCCGCTCGCGTCGTCGGCGCAAGTCGCGTCGCCGAGCCGCCCGCAGAGCAGGGAGACGTGGAAGACTGCTTCTTACTGTAAGTTTCACGCTGCAGATTAGTTTTCCTTTCTTGTGGTGACAAATCCTAGTTTCAGATGGCCAAAACCTGATTGCATATTAGATGTTGATTTTGTCTACGCAATGAGCAATTCTGTACTCATCCATGCTTCATTATTTGACGTGGTATCGTCCATTTGCTCCTTGCAAGCCCACGATCGACCTTACAAAGAATTGAACTTCTCGACACGTGTATGATATATGAATTGTTTCTCAAAAAGTTCGAGAGAAAACATATGGAATAAATTTGAGGGTCTCTTTCCCTTGTTTTAGGCCGTAGAGTGGCGCGCAATGTTATGGCCATGGCTGCAGGTGATGCGACAGCTGTTGAGGTTGCAGCTGACGTTCCGGAAATTGTGAAGACTATACAAGAGGCGGTCTGTTATTTCATCTGCTTAAACTTTCTTGATTAGGAAATTTATAGTGATTACGAATATCTTCTGCAGTATAAAGTCTAAATTGTGTTTTCTTATGGACAGTGGGACAAAGTCGAAGATAAGTATGCAGTGGCTGCCCTTGGAGTCTCTGGATTTGTTGGATTATGGGTTACAGGCGGTGGGATCTCGGTAACTACAATTGCATTAGCACCAAACTTGGCACTTATGATTTATGTGTTTTGATTTCACATGCTCGCACAATGCACAACGTTGCTTTCAATTGCAAGTTCTTGCCTAATTCACTTGATCATAAATTAATTTTCACTTTGGTTTACTAATGCAGGCAATCGATAGACTTCCGATAATTCCTGGACTTCTTGAAGTTGTAGGAATTGGTTATACGGGGGTGAGGTTCTTTTTTCTTTTCACTGGTTGTACTAATTGTTTGTCCACTGATTGAAACATAGGTATTTGTATATGATCTTCTGGACCATATATTCCATGACCATGCACCAGAAACATTGTTACACATAATATATATAAAGTTTGTATGCACATACTGTCATCTTTGCTGATACATTAGTTGACACTGTAAGGTCATCTTCAGGTGGCTTAAACCTTTTTCTCTAGTGTATATTATCATTCTATTCCAGTATTCTATAAGGACCCAACAATTTTGTTGATCTTAGAAGTTAATGTTCTAATTCCAGTATTATGCACAGATAAAATATATCCATTTCTATTATTTATATCCAGTTCAATATGCTCCCCATGAAATGTTGCGCCTATTTTGTAGCACATTGTATAAATTCATTTATGTCCCTGCTTTAACTTATGCATCAATTGATAGGGTCTATAATATTTAATTTCTTGTTTTCTATATCTTACAGTGGTTTGCATACCGTAATCTGGTCTTCAAACCTGACAGGTACACACTTGAACTGTTGTCTCTTAACCAGTAATTAGTTCGACTATTAGATAAAGACATTATGATAAGTTGGTCAGTTCAGCTTGGTTTAAAATTTTACTATTTTTTTCTGGTATGTAGAACATTATCTGCTTGGCTATATGCAGTGTTGTTTGCCAACGTCTGCTTTATTTTTTATTATTTCCAGGGAAGCTCTGATAGCAAAAATCAAGAGCACGTACAATGATATTATTGGGAGCAGCAGCTAATTAAACATTTGAATATGATCATACGGAAGCGCTACAAATTGTTCAAAGAAGTTGAACTTGCTGTAGCTGAAGAGCTGCTTCTGAAGAAAACATATATTTGTACCATGTTCTTTTTTTATGAAAGTCTATGCAATAAGGTTACTCACTCCATGTAACTATATAAGGTACCAAATATATAAATATTACAAACTCGTGGTTTCTTTCATTCTTCTTTCTGTCAATGAATTGAATTCTTATTTGAAAAGTAAATCTTTGATAATTCAATCTTAGCATTTGCAATCTTTGGTCGGGTAATTGACGAAAGCGATAATTGTTATTGTTATCTTGTTTGCAACTATTCTCCATTTTCTATATATGCAACATTTTTGTACCTCTTCCGTATATACTATGAAATAAGTTCATTGGAAAGATCTAATACTGCTGCTAATGAGCCTGCAAGTGAATACAGAGGTAATCGTCTTATTCATCTGTGTACCTACTTAGTTGTCTCATTGTTTCCTACTTAAAATCAAAACCAGTTGCTAATTTCGAAGTTCTTATTGATTCAGCCATTCCTGATCCTTAAAAAGAAAGGAACCACGAATTAAGGCTGCGCAAAGGATTCAAAAGCCTAAAGAGAAATCATATTGTAATATTTTTTATTATGAATTAAAGAATAATATTTTATTTAAAATTTCCTTTCTTAACTATTTGATATGCAGAATTATCAATTCAATGTGCGATATAAAATATCTTTTTTTTTCTGGAGCCAATAAATAAGAATTAATTTGATGTGTAGTTCGTCAACGAGAAACAGAGATTTGCATCATTGTGAGTAAAATTAATTGGGATATTATTGATATCTGAAAGAAAAAAATGAACAAAATAGAAGAAAATAACTAGTACATCGAAGAAAGGAATATGCTTTAGCGGTTGCGAAATTGCGATTTAGGTATGTATGTAATGAGAGAAATGTAAATAAGATTATTTTTTAAAAAAGAAATAAATAACACACATTAACCATTAAAAATCAAGTGATCGCGAATTAATGGGTCTCAAGCAAAGGCTTGAATTTCCAGGCCCTTGAGCCGAATCATTGAAACTAACGATTTCTGTGGTGCTAATTAGGTGTTTAATTTATAGGTTTGACAAAATGGACCGTGTTGATAAACATTGAAGCTTTTTATAGAAGAAAAGAAAACTATATATTTCAATATAATTATTGATATTTGAAAAACTCATAGTGGACTATATCGAACATATAGTATCCACCTTAATGATGGACTCCCAACTTCAATCCTCAGGTAGAATCTTCACCTCCATCCTAGTTCAGATTGAAATTCGATAAGTATTTTAGAAGGCCTAGGGAGATGTGGGAGAGGCGATAAACATGAACTTCCACTCAATGCTTGAAGCTAAAATATGGGGAGTTTGGAGTCGAATCTTGCAATGCAAGAATAAGGGAGTCGCACAGTGTAACACCTCAAAGTTTTAATAATAATAATAAATAAAGATAAGATATAATTTAATTAAAATTACGAAAAAATTAAAAATTAAAGTCAAATTGATATAATAGAATGGATGATGATTGTGCATATCATATTCGTGACGATTGATTTACACATAAAATAAATTCTGATATATTTCAAATATTAATTTCTCATTAATATGTATATAATATTAGCCAGTCAGGTGGATCAATTTTATAGTAAAAAAATGTAAATTGTTACACATACGAATCGAGAGTAATTTGGATAGCGTTCAAAAGTCTCCTTGGAGAATTCAAAACCTTGTGCTAAACTATTGGAGATTTGGAATGCGTTAACAAGTTTGGAACGTTGTGAATTTAAACATATTTATCGCCAAGCTAATCAAACTATAGATTTTATTTTCAAATTTGGTCGCACATCAACTTGTGATGTTTTATGTCTCCTCAATCTTATCAACTTGGACTCTAATGTCTCTTTTATCTAATCAAAAGTTCAATTTTCTTGAAGAAAAATATTGTAATAAAATGGCATGAATAGAGAGATTCTGAATTTAATCCTCAACTTCTTTTTATAATATTATAAAAAATGAGGTGTAAATAATTTTTTTATTTAATGTATAAGTAACTAAAATTATTCTTCATTTTAGTTCAAAAAAAAAAAACAATCAAATGTCATGACAAAAAATGATGCAGTATCTTATTTTGTGTTGACTTTTATAATTTTAGTTTATTTTGGAGACTCATATGTAACTCGACTCACACACCCATTTTTTTTCCTATTATAAAATATTGTTAACTTTTCCATCAAAGTTACTTAGATATGTTTTAAACAGAAAAATAAGATGACTCTTTTTAACGACATTTGATCTAGTAGTTGTCATATGGGCTTTACAAAAAAATGGATCCGTTGGCCCAACCATGATGCGTATTAATTTTCTTATAACGAGATAATATTCTTTGAAGACAACAATTATGTTTCTTCCTTGTTGAATCTTAACAACATAATTGACGATTCTAATCAGTTTATCAAGAGTTAATTTTTTATTGTGTAACCATCAAATTGATTTATTTTGGTCAAGATTTATGATTCATCGGTGATCAAAATTATTATCACATGACTAATTCAATATTAAAAATAAAAATAAATTTTGATTAATATAAGGTTACCCTTACCCATCAAATCAGTTGATTAAGCTTTTTGTGCACGTTAAATGGACGTGTGAAAAAGCGACTAATTCATTATATATGTGGCCGAAAAAGAGGGCGAGAAGCAACACATTTTTAGGCTAACTGTTGGGGCATTGATTTTTTTCAGAGGTGAAGAGTTCTAGTACCAATAAAATATAATTTATTTCTATTTTTTTTCATGAAGTCAAGGGCCTCCACGGCAAGAAGATGTGACTAGATTTATATTTTAAGAAGAATATAAGCTTCTTAGCTCCGAGTGGAGCTCATAGATTGATTGCTTGTAGCTTTGCACTCTTAATATATAATCCTTGTAATTAATTTAGAGCTCCCATGGTCGTTCTATATATATCCGCTTCTCCTATCATGATGACTAATGGCCAGCACAACACGTTAGGTCTATGATAGCACGATTGACATTAATAAATATTAATAATGCATTATCACCGAATAATTTGCATGATTTAGTCCTAATTAACACTCAAATTGCCGTGAGGGAAAGTTCTCTTCATCAACTTTTCCTAAGTCACGTATCTCATCATATGCATCCAATCCCACTATATACACAATCTTCCACCACAATTAATCAAATTCAACTTAATATATAATTACAATTACGCTTTTCCGGTATTATAAACGATTAAGTAAAGGATTATCACGAAATATAGTATATAATTAAACATGATCGATATTGACGTCTCTGAAAATAAAATTCTCAAAGTTTATCTCATTCCAAACTTTGTTCGATAGGCAAACATAAGACACCTTAACTTTCAAGATTTAGAATAATAGTCCTTGCTTATTCTGTCGAATATTAAATATTAGTGTAATGTTGAGAATCACATGGTTCCTTAACCCATTCAAAGATATCCTTACCCAAGGATAAACAATTCCAAGGTGGAATTGTTCATCCATTTTGAAATTACTTAACAGATCATAGCAAATGATATTAATATGATACTTGCTATCATATAATAACTGAGTTTTTAACTAAACACACAATAAGAATACCTTTTATTTTTCCCAAAACAGCAAATTCTACAAAATTATAATCCTTATTCCTGAAATTGTAATAATTCAATATGCAAATAGCTCCCTAATGTTTTTTTCCTTAAAGTTATCTAGGATGTGCCAACACTTCAAGACGTGGATGGAGGAACTATCAACTATATGCCACCATATAGAACTTTTAAAATCGACTATCAATTTGACGTCAGGATAAGATTTTAAAATCGTTATTAAGATTTCTGAATTGAATTAATTAAATTCTAATATTTTTTTTCACATACCAAGCAAGGGCGAAAGGAAAGGAGTGACAGGGGTTCACTGGCACCCCTAATAAGTACTACTATGGTTCAAATAAGAAAGACCGCTCTTATGCTCAACTTGTTTAGAAAATAATAGTCCGAAAGGATGTTAGTTCAAATTCATTTGTCTCTTTTTCATTTAATTTTTATGCTTTATTTATCTCTTTTATTTTTTTGTTATTTTATTGTTTATCTTTACCGCTAATCAAATAATTTTTTCATAAAATATCATTATCTTTTGTAAATTAATTTTTTAATCATTCAAAAATTAATTTATATTCATTAATACATTCCTGCTTTCTAGTCTTATTAATTAATATATTATATAAATCTAGTTATTATCTTGTTTCATGTCTAGATGTGTTTTCTAATGTTATACTTTTTCCAACTTGTTTTCTATTAATCATTACCTAAATATTATTATTTCATAATAAGTAAAATTTGTCCTTTCATATTATATATTTATATCTAGTATTTCTATTTCATAGTCAAAAGTATATCTTTGATGCATTTTCAATTAATAATGTGGTTAAACAAGTATTTTAGGATAAAAGATATAATACCATCATGATTTTTTTTCTCTCTTTCTGGATATTAAATTTTATCATTTCATGATCCATAGTATCTTAGAATAAAACACATTTTCTTGTTCTTATTTTTCTATATTTTTAATATTTAAAATAAAAGTCAAATATATTCGTGTTAAACATGATATTCTTATCGTATTTTATATTAACTATATCATATGAAAATAAATAACTGCGCACACTCTGACAATAATTCTTAGCTCCGCATCAAGATTAATATCTAAAAAAAGGTCTAGAAAAAGACTACTAGTTTTGGAGTCTTATCAAGTCAAATTGCTAGCTTTGTATAAAACATAGCATCATAAAATGCCTAACCCTAAGCATACATTATACTTGTCGCCTATGCAGCTAGACATCTAATAAAATTTCTCTACAGTACGCTACCATATGCATGCATGTTCTTTGTCAACATAATTATATAAGGCCTTAGTGACATGCATCTTATTAATTTATTTTGGATAAGCAACTAAAGAAATGCAAGTACGTACTTATTCTTCAATTTTTTTTCATCGTTTATTTCTGTTCTTTCGTGAGAAGCCCAACAAGAAGAATAAATTCCAGTCTTTTCTTATTGGTATAACATTTTTACGATAAGTTGTTATAATATATATTTCACCCATTGGCCTCAAATCAAGGAATTATATATGACCGTCTTTTTTTTATAGTTGGCAATATCACCAATTGATTAAGTTTTCAAGTTGCATCGATTAAAACGTTAAGGTCCAAAAAAGTACTTAGTACATGAAAAAAAAATATTTTAGTTACGCATCACTTGCCAATTTGAAGTTTCAACTTTTGTATTTATACTCGGTGTGGTTTGATTTAAATATCAATTATTCCAATATAATTCGCTATCTTAACCCACCTTTTATATAGATAATTCATATCATTTTGTTGCCCATACTTTTATATACTTTTTTGAATAATATATACTTTAGGGTTTAGATTATGTTATTTTTTACTTTAAGACGAATATGTACCTCTTTTTCTTTTATATATAACACCTCCGAACGTTTTTTTTTTCATCAAATTGAATCATGATTGCTAGCTGCTACAAAATACTTAATTACAGCTGGTTAATTATAACCATGAAACTAATCAGCAAGTTAGGATCAAAGGTCACCTACTAAATATATAACATGGCGCCAAGTATAGCAATCATTAGTAGCTGAGCATTTATATATATGATCAACAATCAAAGCTAAAATAAGAAAATACTAGTGCACTTTTTAATTTTTTTAAAAAAAATATAAAATCATGCACATATGTAACATAAATAGGCACATAAAATTTTTTCTTATGTGCAATGCCATGCATATAAAAATATGAATCTATGTGTCACTAAAATTTATATGAGGGAGAAAATTTTAACACACGATTATTCCATATCAAAATATATAGATGAATTTATATATCATTAAAATTTACTTATGGGCAAATATTTTAATACATCATCATTTGATGCTTTAACTTTTATGATGGAAGAAATAAACAATAATAATCTTTCATTCTAATTAAATATGAAAGTACAATTAACATCTTTGTGGGGGTAAAGTTTATGTATCTTTTATGTTTAATTAAAATTTGATGTCATATTCTAAATATAATTTACATAATCATAAATTATAAATATATAATCAAATAATTAAATATGTTGTGGCTACTCTTCAGTTATTCAAATACATCAATCATATAATATCATCATAAGATATGTTAAAACATGCAAATCTTATGCATTACATAAATTAATAATTAATTTATTACTAAAAAAATATTTTAACTTACATTAAAATAAACTTTGCTATTTGGATTAAAAAATTATAATGAATATCAAGTAGTCAAGCCAAGTACATTAAATCATTTTGGCATCATAGAAAATAAAATTTACATGTAAGCCAAAAATAATATAATTCTCAAAGTTCGTAACCTTTTAAAAAATTCTCAAGGAACTTATTCATAGCTTATAAAACTTTATAATAAGAAATCATCAAAAGGTACTAAAATACATTTTAAAAACAAATTAAAATATACATTAAAATTTTGTATACAATGATGCATGAACTTAATATTTTCATATTTTCTTCTTTCAAAATCAGAAGTTTGTCTTACCAAATAATTATAACAATTTATAAAATTGATATGAGCAAAATAATATGATTATATTCCAAAATCAATATTTTGCATATCAAGAAAGTAATATAACTATCAATTGGACAATATGTAGTCTCAAAACATTTATTCAATTAAAAATTTTGCATCATCAGAAAAGCATGTCAAATTCATACTTTTGATAAATGTAAAATAATATGCTTAAAAGAAAACTATTATTTCACATCATATAGTAAAATATGATGATAATCAATGAGACTAACAACTAGTTCACATTAATTGCATAGTTCAACGAGAAGTAATGACAAAAACAAAGTTATTATAAAATGATCATTGATAAATAATAATCATAAGTATGACAATAATATATATGGAAACTTATTTCAAAAGTAAAAAAAATGCAAAATCATATAAGCATGAGAATATTCATACATTTGATAAATGCAAAATAATATACTTCTAAACAGATGAACTTTAATTTCATACAACTTGACAATATATGGACAATATTTTCAAAAAAGTAAATAATGTTGCAAAATCATGAATTATGAAACCTTCATAGTTTTGGTAAGTGTAAAAGAATATACTTCTAAGAAAAATATAAAATATAGTCCCATTTAACACAAGAAAAGTAACAATCTATAATAATTTATAAACTTTAAAACATTGCTAGCAAAGTGTCATTTCATATAATAAATTACATATATTGTAATATGCACTATATGTGCATATACAATAAAAGAAATAGAAGATGAACAAAAACAAAATACTAGATAAAGACATACTGGCTCTAATACCACATGTTAAAATAAACACACTAAGTCTTATGATATAATAGTGGAATCATATAAAATAAAATATATATATTTAACCCTTTAGCCATAGCATAAACATGTAATATTTTAATAGTAAAGATCTTCTAATTCATAAATCACACAGTGATGAAAACTTGTGAGTGTTAACTTGAATTAGGAACCTTGATCTTTAAGAGTATTTATAAACTTCCTCCCATCAAGAAAGTTAATTTATGTAATTAATATAATTATTCATTTAGAAGTTATAAGAATTAATTAATATCACATAAATAATTTAATTAATATAATAACTTCTAATATTAAATCTATATAAAATTTCAACAAGCTCAACCATTATCAAAATCTTAATCTATTATAAAAAGTACTCAACTTTATATGTATATTATTAATTAAGTGCCATATACATGATTTAGTGGAAATATCTTTTTTATTTCATTGTTTATAGATTACTATATAAATTCATGTTCCTTACACGTTATGTTAATTCACATTACTTGTATGAAGAAATATAAATTAAAATAAGGTACTTGACTAGAGATTTAGGAACAAAGAAAAAAGGTAAGATCCCATAAGAAACAATATAAGAAACATAAATTTATGCATTTCAGAGGTTAATCTTTTACGTCCACAACTATCTCAAAGAGTTTTTTTCATTATTTTCGGTACAAAACCATATAAAGCACATAGCTGCCCCTAAATCTACTCAAGATATGACAAATTACGCATATAATTTTGCCAAAAAAAGTTCACAATAGCAAAATTAGTTATTAATAATAGCTTAAATCTTCAATAGAAACTAACCTGATAATTCTCAAGAATACAACTATGTAATAAAATTCTCAAATCCAATTGAGTTAAAAAAAAGTAAACTTCTGAAAAAGAAAAGGGGATCTATTAAAAGGGAATTGAAATTTTCACATCACATCAAAATATGAAATATAGTCGATAATTAAGTTCGTATATTATTTTTAAGATTAAGTTTTTTCCCTATCTAAGTACGAGGAAGTTAGAGGCAATAGCAAACTCCAAATTCTAGAGATTCTAACTTATTGGATGGGCTTTATACATCAGTAATGAGCTTTTTCTCTTTCTAGATCTATTGATCAAAGTGATCTCTCTTAAATTCGAAATCTAGATTATTAATTTTTATTCTCTCAAAGTACAATTGTTCTAACCAATTATGTCAACTAATTCTAATTTGCAAGTAACTTTTTAAACATCCATCTTATAAGACAGTTTATTCGCGTCGCCCGACTATCGTTGTGTCATCGCTGATTTATATAACGACGATTTAACGACAGTTTGACGATGAAGATATCCATCGCTAAATGTGTATATTCTTAGAGTGTTACCACATGCTTCTATTAAAAAACATTCCCCTTAGTTGTAGTTGTATTATTTAGCTTTTTTTTTACATATATAATTGGGTTTTGCAAATAATAAAGTATTTCTGGCCTTCGAACTTAATTTTTTATCTTGTTAATGGAGAGGGGCAAGTTAGGTGGCTACCTTTTCAGTGATCTTTCCCTTGTTAAGTTGGATGAGTTGAAAACATATATATATATATATATATATATATATATATATATATATATGTGTGT
>LTAE01004064.1:0-11022 GCA_001647135.1 Pontederia paniculata | reverse complement strand
GCACTAGTCGTATCAAGTAATAAAGAAAGTGAATAGAGTGTCGATCCAACGAGAAATTTATTCTATCAATATCTAACACAATATTTTAATGAGAGGGGTACATTGAGTTTGAAGAATTTATTGATTATAAAAATAAAGATTAAACAATGGTAAAGATTTAATAATTAAGTGTCAGAATGATGACTTGAGCACTGGACTTGGATGAATAAAATAAAAAAAAATAAGTTTTAATAAATCAATTTTAGTGTTTAGTCTTTCTCAAGAGAATTAGGTTTTACTAAAATTTAGATGTCCTATTTAGGATGCATCTACTAAATCAAATCTAATAAAGTTAATCGGTCTTATCCAGGATGCCAAGTCACTCATTAGGATTTTGAAATGCATTAAGTTGTAAAACTTAGACTATGGTTCCTATCCAGGATGATAATTTCACATATCTCACATCCAACATTCCTATCCAGGATGACATCAGATGTGACATGCAATGTATAAAGAGTAAATAATTTTTTAGATCCTATGCCTTACAAATAAATTATTCTTATCCAAGATGATAACTCATTCATAAATCATTAATCAAGAGAATATTTTAGAGGAATCCAACAAAGCATGCACAAGAGATTGAAAAATAACTCAAATTGATATTCACAAAATCTAGGGTTTCTCAGTTTCTCTTTTTACAATAAGAATCCTCCAAAATAAAATAAATATAAAGCATGGGAGTTCATCCTTTGTATAGATAGGAGAAGATACATGAGTAATTACAAATAAAATATTACAGAAAAATTACACTTTGGGTTTCTTGACGATCGTCAATCCTGCAGCACTTCGTCTCCTTCTTTAAGTTCTCATAGGCTTCAAACATCTTTTTTTTAGAGTTTTGGGTGTTATTTATAGGGATGGAGAGACCTTGAGATGATAGAATTCATTTAGGATTAGAATATGATTGATAGAAAATCAGAACCGTCCAAAAATCTCATAAAAAATACGTTTATATACAAAATCCTGCAAACTGTCACAGTCCGTGACAAAAGTGTCACGACCGTGACCGAATACTTCATACTCTGGGGGTTTGTCATGGCCCGTGACAATTTTGGCATGGCCGTGACCGAATGACGCATCTCCAGGGACTTGTCACGGCCCGTGACAATTTTGTCACCGTCGTGACCGAACAATGGTGCATATGTCACGGCCCGTGACAGAAATGTCACGGCCGTGATACGTATGATTGTGCGTCATACCCGCGACATGGTCATGACCGAGTTGATTTATGTTGTCACGACCCGTGACAGACATGTCACGGTCGTGACAGAAGTTGATTCTCCCAGCCCCTGGACATATAGAAAATACACATTATATAAATATTGACTCATTGAATAAAATAAATTAATCAAAATAGTGAAAATGCATTAATATGATAATGAAATACATGAAAATTATACTTATTATATAATGGAAAACTTGAATAAATAGGTAATTATCACTACCGCCACAAAGTCTCATTTTTTTCTCAATTTTTTTTTCTTTCACAATTTTGAGTATAGGATATTATAAATATTCAAGTCATAACAATAATATATTTATTGAAATTCTCGATTGATGTTGTTCGATCATATGAATTATTAGAAGAGAAAATTTCATTAAGGAATAAGATAAAAGATTAAATCTTATTTTCATAATATTTAATGTTGAAATAATAAAAAAATACAAATATCGGGTTCCCATATATTCTCAAATAAAACATTTTTATTAGATTAGGGTTTTATGAACATGTGTTCAACAATGAAAATAATGAATGTGCAATCAAAGGAGACCAAAAGGAACACAAAGTATAGAGGATAAAAGAAGATAAATTATTCAACACGTGAAAAGGGTTACGTATGAATTGCTATTAATTTATTTTTTCGATTACTCTATGATTGCTTATTAAAATATGTTATGTCGTCAATTAGTGACGAGTGCTATGTTACGTCATTTCCCGTTGTGCGTTACGTCATCGACGGCGGCGCCTGTTGCTCGTGGCGATTCTTAGTTGGAATCTCAACCTCACGAGTTGGCAGAGTAAAAAAATATCATATGGTGAAGCTGATTTTGTTTGGATTTCATGTAGGGTGTGTACTACATTTACAGTAATTAAGCTAAGTACTTTATCATTGATTAATAAGAAAAAAATGTGTAATATAGTACTTATCATCAAATATTATTAATAATTTTTGCATCAATAGATAACAACTCTACATGAACTATACATACATTTATATATATATATATATATATATATATCTATATATAACAGGTGCATGTGACAAGTCTCATCCAATTTAAGCTGCCTTAACAGTTTCTTCTTCTCCATTAATTACCTCACTTAGGTTCCTCCAATGGCACAAGTAGCAGCTACTACTCCAAAGCTCCTGCTGAGTGATCACATTACATCAGGTCCAAAGCACGTCCCTTCTCATTACATCAGGCCGCTCTCCGAGCGTCCTAATCTCCTGGAGGTGGACTCAAGTGCCAGCATTCCTCTCATTGATCTCAAGAACCTTGCCGGAGCCGGCCGCGATCAAGTTGTCAAGGCCATCGGCTTGGCTTGCGAAACTGATGGCTTCTTCCAGGTATATATATACATGCATGCAGGCTTTAAAATTTGGACGATCAGTTAGTAGCTGTCTGACATCAATTACAGGTTAGGAACCACGGCATTCCGGGAGACGTGATCCGAGGCATGCTGGGCGTGGCCAGGGAGTTCTTCCACCTGCCCGAGTCTGAGAGGTTGAAGAGCTACTCCGAGGACACCACCAAGGTGACCAGGCTCTCGACCAGCTTCAACATGAAGACCGAGAAGGCCGGCAACTGGAGGGACTTCCTCAGGCTCAACTGCCACCCCATCGACGATTGCATCCATGAATGGCCCTCCACTCCCTCAAACTTCAGGTAACCAATTAAGATACTAAGTAATTGAATTATACGTGTATCTGAAATTTAACCTAAGTGCTGCATACAGAGAAGTGGCAGCTGAGTACTCCAAGCATGCAAGGGGACTGGCTCTGAGGCTGCTTGAAGCCATCTCGGAGAGCTTGGGCCTGGAGAGGGACTACATCGTGAAGGCACTGAGCAAGCAGGGGCAACACATGGTGATAAACTACTACCCGCCATGCCCACAGCCAGACCTGACCTATGGATTGCCCGGGCACAAGGATCCCAATGCCATCACCATACTCCTTCAAGATGGTATCTCCGGCTTGCAGGTCTTCCGGGATGGAAAGTGGGTAGCTGTCAACCCCGTTCCGCACACCTTTGTCATCAATATTGGTGACCAGATTCAGGTGAAAGTATCACTTTCAGGATGTTCAGGATCTTATAGTACTGGCAAAATGATCATTTTGGACCCATAATCTCAACTTATAGAGGCAATAATTATATTTGTTGCAGGTTTTGAGTAATGATCGGTATAAAAGTGTGCTGCATCGCGTTATTGTGAACAGCGTCACTGAGAGGATCTCCATCCCTACCTTCTACTGTCCATCTTTTGATGCACAGATTAAGCCAGCAGAAGCATTGGTTGATGCAAAGCATCCTCCTGTATATCGAAGTTTCACGTATGGAGAGTACTTTGGGACGTTTTGGGACAAAGGACTCCACAAAGAGAGCAACCTTGACATGTTTAAGGCCTTCAAAAGTCGGATGTAAATCAACACTATATAACTATTAATGGACCGTGTCTTTCCTATATTTTGCACTGTTCAATTCGAAATGTATGATTGAAAAAATGTAAAATATTAATTTTAAATAAATTAAAATCATAATCTCATGATTCAAATTCAATATAATGATCCAAATAAATATATACAGTGTCTCTTGCTGAACTAAAATAAGGTACTGTATTGCCATAGTTTGATATTTAAAAACTTAGGTGTACCCAACTACATAATGTAGTATGGTATTTATAAACTTGTCTATTGCCCTACGTTGTGTATTGTCTTCGTACTCGTTTGTACGTACTTATAAGTTTGTTGCTCATGTAACTTTAAATTTGACGCATCTCAAGAACAAGCTGCTACGAGGTTGTCATTATCCAAAAATGAACTGATAGCCTTTTGCCTAATGGCAAATTTATTATTATTATTATTATTATTATTATTATTATTATTATTATTATTATTATTATTATTATTATTATTATTATTATTATTATTATTATTATTGTTGTTGGAGCTCCCTCTTCTTTTTTATTTGGAATACTGTGACTGTGATTGTGTGCTATCGGAACTGTTCGATTGAGTTTTTTTTTTTGTAATTAAAATGCGACTCAATTTTAATCATATTGGTGAAATTTAAACTTCATAAGTATCAATTAGTCACTACTTGTTTTAGGTGATATGTAAGTGTTGCTAATGACATCGGTGACATTTAAGTTAAATGTTGCAAAAGAAAACTTAAATGCAAATTGTACTGGACATAACGTTCAAACAAAATATTTTTTTGACGTATAGATTGTAACCAATTTATTTTCATGAAGTTTACATGTAATTGATTATTAGCTTTCGCGATGTTTTAATATTTTTTGGTACATAATTGACATTTAGTGATACGTTGATGTTATTAATATTTTATTACTTTTAAACGTTCCTAAAGGATGAAATTTGTGCGACGTTTGTCATTTTGGCGACGGCTACATATTACACGTCAATTTGACATTTCCGTGATGACGTCTGTGGGCAATGTTTGTTGAATGTTACAAATATATATATTTTACGTTTAATTAATATGTTTTAAACGTCAGCAAAACTAGTTTTTCTGAGAGTGAGGTGTAAGTTACACATTAATAATCAGATCCCATATATTACATACGATACGTGGAATCGGACGGTCCATTGCTCTTCATTCATTTACCCTTTCATGTGTTCCATGAGCTGGTTCACATGTCCTTGTATATATCTGTAGAGTTTGTATGTTGCATGATTGCAGCACAATTTGAACATAAATTATACTCAATAATCGAAAAAATATTTTTCTTTCTAATAATTTATCTGATTACATTTTAAGATGTTGAGGGTACGTGTCACGGGCCCTTTACCTGCCCACAAAAGCATCGATGTTTTGCCCTGCAGCGTCACCGCACGCCCCAACCATGCATCGACGTAGAAGCTCCGCACACCCGTGCATCGTTGTTTTCATGGGCCCACTTTTGAAATGGGGGACATCAAATGAATGGTCCCCTAGTTATCTTTAATGATTTCCTAGGATTTCTTATGTTTTTAGCCCCGTGGTCCAGGGAAACGTCAATGTTTTGTAGTGCATTGTACATAGTGGCATTGTTGTAAATATGACGAACAGTAGAATTGCACCCCCTTGGTTGGTCTTCCACGCTACTCTTCGCCACTCTACCCCCTAGGCCTGCTGTATATTGGAGAGAAACATGCTATCCCCACCCCGTTGTAGCCTTTATTGCATTGTTTAATGAAAAGTTCTCATTTATCAATCAATCGTCAATATTTTTGCTCGTTACTCATGCAAACGTTGATATTTCTGGTGTGCATGCCACAATTGCGGAGCGCCGCTCCACATTGTGGCCAACTCGTCCCTTTGGTGCACCGCGCCCAGGTGCGCCCGCGCCCCGGTGCACCGCACGCCCCTCTCGGATCATTGACGCTCGAGCGCCCACCAAGCGCCACTCAAGCTTCGCCGCATAAGACAAGTTTCCAGCGCAAGGGTCGCCACTCAGGACGCTCCACGCTGCTGCTCAAGCGTCGTCACTCATGACGCTCCACGCAGCCTGCTCACGCGTCGCCACCAGGATGCGCCGCATAGCATGCCCCGCGTCGCGGCACTCGACGCTCCGCACGACCCAGCTCCGCGGGCCTTTGTGTCTCAAACGTTCTGCTGCCTTAAACTCTCCAAATCACTCAAAGGGCTTGTCTAGGCACTCCGCAAGTCTAGACGTCGCGCGTGGCCTTGTCCAAGAAAAAACCCCGTGACTAGTGGTATCAGAGCAACTTTGCTGGGATTGCTCTGCGTTCCTCCATGGGTTCTAGTTCAGAAGTGATGACCGAAGACCAAACTCGTGCACCGCTCACCCCGGAGCGCGTCGGTGCGAGATCGAAGGATATGGTGGCCGCACTAGAGAGCCGCCTGGCTCGTCTAGCTGTGGACATGGAAGGAATGCGAGATCAAATCCTCGCACAAGAATCATTGAGCATTGTGGACGTGCAAAGCGAAGTTGTGCCACTCTATGCCCGAGTTGAGACCATGGAGGCAACGATCATGAACCTGCGGCAATCGATGAATGACAAGATGGTCGCCACGCGAGATGCCCTTCGTGAAGTGTTCGACGACAAGCTCAAGTTGCTCGAACGCCGCACAACAAGCACTAAGGGATTTGGCCCCAGGCCGTCCCATGAGCGAAGACCCATCGACGTCCCAAGGCCACAACCTTACAAAGGCGAAAGGTCGGCGAAGGAGATCAAAGACTTCCTTTGGAATGCCCGACACTACCTCGAAGCCTAGGGCATTACTTCGGAAGCGAGGATGGTGGCCAACGCCTCATTTTTCTTACAAGACGCGACCAACCTATGGTGGCGTTGCGTATGCGAAAACGTCGATCGGGGCAACATGAATGCAGTCGAGACGTGGGAGGCATTTAGTGAGAAGCTCAACGCTCACTTCTGCCCCGCCAACTCGGATCTTGAGGCGAACATGCAGCAAAGGGGATCATTAAAGGACTACATCAAGGAGTTTATCGAGCTCCGCCTTCAGAATCCTGGAGTGGATGAGAAGATCCTCCGAGCAGGATTCGTCAACGGCCTAAAGCCTTGGGCCCGTACAGAGTTGGACAAGCAACGATGCACCAACCTTCGCGCTCTACTGGCTGTCGCGGAAGTACTCGTCAAATATGCCCCAAAACCGATGATTGCACCGTCGAAGCCCATGAACAAGGGCAATGGTGGGAGAGTCTTCAACAAGCCAAAGCTGCCGAACGGAGGCAGACCACATGCTCTGTCAGGCGACAAGGGCGAAAGAAACCCTTCAACAAGGACAAGCCAAAGCGCGACCCACCAAGTCCCTACTACATTTGTGACGGGCCGCATTGGACGCAGGACTGTCCAAAGTGTGCCGCCGTCAATGCGATGGTTTCGAAAGAGAGTGAAGTGGAGGAGGCCACCCTTGGCTCCATGCATGTCCTCAACGCCATCAAAGCTTCTACTAGCGCCCCTTCGAGCGCTAGGCTCTACACCGACATCGAGTTGAACGGGAAGGTTTTCTGCGCCCTCATCGACATGGGATCGTCAGACCTCTTCGTCTCAGAAACGGCCGCTAAGACTCTCAAGCTTGCGGTCAAGAAGGCCCCCATGACCTTCAAGACGGTGAATGCGAAGGCGATCACTACAGTCGGGACGACACCTGGCCTCAAGGTCCGCATCAACAAGTGGTCGGGAAGCTTTGACGCCACTGTGGCACCACTAAACGACTACAACGTCGTGTTGGGGATGACGTTCCTGAGACACATCGCCGCATGTGTCTTCCCTCTGACGAACTCTTTGGTGATCCTGGATCCATAGGGCCCTTACAACGTTCCTATCAAGTTGGGGACCGAAGCCAAGACCAAGACCCTTTCGGCCATGCAATTGGTGAAGGGGTTGCAAAAGCTGGAGCACACCTTCTTAGCGGCCCTCGTTTCGGAGGATTCCAGACAACCCCTCTCGACAACCCCTCCCGAAGTCCTTCAAGCTCTTGAAGACTTCGCGGATGTCATGCCTCCGGAACTTCCCAAACGCTTGCCGCCGAAGCGTGAAGTGGACCATGTCATCGACTTGGTCCCTGGAGCGAAGCCACCTGCAGGAGTTCCCTATCGGCTCGCCCCGCCTGAACTCGCGGAGTTAAGGAAGCAACTCGCCGAACTCCTCGAAGCAGGATTTGTGCGACCCTCCAAGTCGCCCTACGGTGCCCCGATCCTCTTTCAAAAGAAGCATGACGGCACTCTCCGAATGTGCGTCGACTATCGGGCCCTCAACAAGTTGACGGTGAAGAACAAGTACCCCATCCCTCTGGTGGCGGACTTGTTCGACCAGCTGGGCGAAGCAAGGTGGTTTACCAAGCTGGATCTTCGTTCGGGCTACTGGCAAGTCCGAATCGCTGAAGGAGACGTGCAGAAGACGGCGTGCGTCACACGGTATGGCTCTTATGAGTTCTTGGTGATGCCCTTTGGCCTCACCAACGCTCCCGCCACCTTCTGTACCTTGATGAACAGGGTCCTCCAGCCCTTCCTCGATCGGTTCGTGGTGGTCTACCTCGACGACATCATGATCTATAGCCGCACTATGGAGGAGCATGTCCAACACATTCGTCAAGTGTTCGAGGTGTTGCGGCAGAACGAGCTCTACGTCAAGCGGGAGAAGTGTGCCTTCGCGCAACCGGAGGTGCAATTCCTTGGACATATCGTTGGGCGTGGCCAACTAAAGATGGACGGGGAGAAGATCCGCGCCATCCAGGAGTGGGAACCGCCCAAGCGGGTTCCCGACTTGCGATCTTTCCTTGGCCTCGCGAACTACTACAGGCGGTTCGTAAAGGGTTACTCTCATGTGGCGACCCCTTTGACGAACCTCCTTCGGAAGGCCACTCGGTGGAACTGGACGCCCGACTGCCAGAAGGCGTTCGACAAGCTGAAGAGGGCCATGACCGAGGAACCGGTGCTGGCCTTGCCGAATCATCTCTTGCCTTACGAAGTTCAAACGGATGCGTCCGACTTTGCTATCGGGGGCGTCCTAATGCAAGAGGGACATCCCGTGGCGTTCGAGAGTCGCAAACTCAACGACACGGAACGGCGCTACGCCGTGCAAGAGAAGGAGATGACCGCCGTCGTCCACTGCCTCAGGACATGGCGGCACTATCTACTCGGCTCTCACTTTGTAGTGAAGACGGACAATGTCGCGACAAGCTACTTCGAGACGCAGAAGAAACTCTCACCAAAGCAAGCTAGGTGGCAGGATTTCCTCGCGGAATTCGACTACGTCCTCAACTACAAACCCGGCAAAACGAATGTTGTTGCCGACGCCCTCAGCCGACGAGCGGAACTAGCGGCCATTAGTTCCTCCGAGGGCAACTTGATTGCAAGGATCAAGTCGGGGTTGGTTGCTGATCCAACCGCACAGAACCTCCGAGAGCAAGCTAAGGAGGGAAGGACTCGCCGCTTCTGCATTGAAGATGATCTCATCATCACAAAGGGACATCGCTACTATGTCCCTCAAGCGGACAACTTGCGGCGAGAAGTTCTTAAGGAGTGCCATGACTCAAAGTGGGCTGGTCATCCTGGAATCCGCCGCACCTTAGCACTTCTTGAAGAGTGTTTCTACTGACCACGGATGGAGGAAGATGTCAAAGCCTATATGAAGACTTGCCTCGTCTGCCAGCAGGACAAGAGCTCAAATCAAGTGCCTGTTGGGCTTCTGGAACCCCTGCCTATTCCAAAGCGGCCATGGAAGGATGTCTCCATGGACTTCATCACATGATTGCCAAAGTCTCAAGGGGCGGGCACTATCATGGTCGTGGTTGATCGATTTCCATGTATGCCATCTTCTGCGCCGGCTCTCCAAGCTGCCTTGCCACCGAAGCTTCGGATCTCTTCTTCAAGAATGTGATGAAGTACTGGGGCATTCCGCAAAGCATTGTTAGCGATCGTGATGGGCGGTTCATTGGCAACTTCTGAAAGGAGTTGTTCAAGATCTTGGGCTCCAACCTGCACTTCTCAACGGCGCTTCACCCCCAGACCGACGGTCAAACTGAACGGGTGAACGACATTCTAGAGATCTACCTGAGGCACTATGTCAGTGCCAACCAGAAGGACTGGGCCAAGCTGCTCGACATCGCTCAATTCTCCTACAACTTACAAAGGAGTGAGTCGACCAACCAAAGTCCCTTCGAGATAGTGACGGGCCAGCAACCCCTCACTCCCAATGCCGCCGCCACCTCCTATGGTGTAAAGTCCCTGCCGCCCATCGTATGGTGGGAGTGGCATGAACAAGGTGATCTCGCTAGAGTCTGCCTCCATCGAGCTTCCAAGCGCATGAAGAAGTGGGCCGACACAAGATGACATGACGTCCACTTCATAGAAGGAGATGGAGTCCTGGTGAAGATGACTAGACATCTTCGACTTCGTGGCAAGGATCTACACAAGGGCCTCTTCCGTCGTTACGAGGGGTGATTCAAGATTTTGAAGAAGGTGGGCAAGGTGGCCTACAAGGTGGATATCCCTCCTCAACTCCGTCATCACCTCGTCTTTCGTGTCAGCCTAATGAAGTCGTTCGTCGAAGATCCTGAAGACCCGGAGCGTGGGGTGTCAAACCGCGCTCCCCCAGCCATCCGTGAGCAGTTCTCCAAAGATGTTGAAGAAATCCTTTGTGCCCGGGAAACCCCGTGCAGGAAGGACTAGCTCGTCAAGTGGAGCGGAAGACCAGCCTCTGAAGCAAGTTGGGAGTCAGTCGAAGCACTATGGCAATTCAAGCAAAAGATTGAAGACTTCAAAGCTACAACGCCGAGGACGTCGCCGATTTAGGTGGGGGAGAATGTCAAGGGCCCTTTGTCTGCCCACAAAAGCATCGATGTTTTGCCCTGTAGCGTCATCGCACGCCCCAGCCATGCATCAACGCAGAAGCTCCGCGCGCCCGGCCGCGCATCATTGTTTTCATGGGCCACACCCACTTTTGTAATGGGGGACATCAATTGAATGCTCATCTAGTTATCTTTAATGCTTTCCTAGGATTTCCTATGTTTTTAGCCCCGTGGCCCAAGGAAACGTCAATGTTTTGTAGTGCATTGCA
This sequence comes from Pontederia paniculata, assembly GCA_001647135.1. Classification (NCBI taxonomy): domain Eukaryota; kingdom Viridiplantae; phylum Streptophyta; class Magnoliopsida; order Commelinales; family Pontederiaceae; genus Pontederia; species Pontederia paniculata. The sequence goes on along the minus strand of LTAE01004064.1, from coordinate 214 downwards.
CATAGTGGCATTGTTGTAAATATGGCGAACAGTAGAATTGCACCCCCTTGGCTGGTCTTCCACGCTACTCTTCGTCACTCTACCCCGGGGTCTGCTGTATATTGGGGAGAAGCATGCTATCCTCACCCCCGTTGTAGCCTTTATTGCATTGTTTAATGAAAAGTTCTCATTTCTCAAGCAATCGTCAATGTTTTTGTCCGTTGCTCATGCAAAC
>LTAE01004063.1:0-24021 GCA_001647135.1 Pontederia paniculata | reverse complement strand
TTTATTTTATTTTTTATTTATTTTTAAAATCTGAGGTATTACATAATAACCTCCTTAAAAATAAATTTGTCCTCGAATTTGTGCATATAATCTCTATTCCTCAAAAATTTCACATTTGTTTCCTATCTTCCAATATGATCCATCAATATCAAGATAGTCAAATAATCCCTAAATCATTTAAATGTCCTCTGATCATATAACTTAATCATCATAAAAGATCACCTATAATCATTTCATCCTCAAAATCTTCTTCATTTATATTATCCCTAAATAACCTCCTTAGGAATCATGTTATATCATTCAACAAGACAATTTCATATCAATCTTAATCATGACTAAAGCTCAGTATTCATCTTTCCCTAGAAAATCGATCCTAATTCAAATTCAAAAATTCTTCCAAACTTTTTCTCATCAATCCAATCACTCAATAATTAAATTCAGGATAACCTCCTTAGGACTTAACCTATATCTTTCTTGATAGCGCGGTAACGGTTCGTGATGCTTGCACATGGACTCTATCTATATGGAGACAGCTAAGAAGTGTCTCCCGTTAGGCTCTGATACCATCTGTAACGCCCCCAAAATCATACCTTGCCGCCTGGCAAAATCATGACTTTAAGGACGCTACCGTCCTACATCTTTGACTTTTCTTTGACCAATCCACTGGTCAACACTATAAACATGTCACTGCGAAAGTCAATACTTGACCTATAACCAGGACCTATGCCATGTGCAAGCCATCCATCATGAATCTCATCATGCTATCGCTGCACCATCATCATTTATTTATACCTATATGCCTGCAGGATCAAAATGCAGGGAAGACAATCCTCCCATAAGCTATGAAGCCCAGTATGTATAGGATAATAATTCAGTAGGTTAAAACATATATGAAGATATCAGTAAAGGAACCTGTTCTATCATATAGTCATCATTATAAAATAGTAGTCGTACTCTCAATTTCTTTACCTCTTTCATCTAGTGACGTCAGTCCATCATTATCAATTACTTTCATCTTTCATTTCATTAACAGTAAAGGAACATTAGTTACACCTAACTCTCATGGTGTACAATATATCAATATGTTCATGTCTAGTTCATTATTCTTCTTTACATTAATCTTAGTAGCATCTTTTAATTCAATCAGTAATGAGCAATTAACAGTACATGAAGATTCCAGCGATCCGTCGTCATAATGGCTAGCTAGGCCATGGGGTCAACCCTAGACTCATCAGTGAGTCTTCATAGTAGTCCCAAGGGACTCAGTAACAGTAACAGTTGAACCAGAAGAAGTCAACAATACTTCACGAAGAATTGATTGTTGTTTCTTATGGAACCATAACAGTAACAGTAGCAGTAATCCGCCGGGGCTTTCCTCTTCATGTTACAAGTTCAAACACAATCATTAACAACTTTTACTCTTCATTACCTATCATGCTAAGTTCACGTGAGAATATATTAATCCTACCTCAATCAAGTTCAATCAGTCAATCAACATAACATCAATCAAAATATCATCAATCATCCTAGACATGGCTCGCGTCAGATGTGACACGGCCCATGTTGTGTACCGGGTCAAGCGCATATAAGTTTCAGGGAACTCGGACCGTGTTAGGTTTAACACGGACCATTTTGGTCTATCATTTCTTCAGGGTCAATTGTTAAATTGAGAAAAGTCGGCGCACACGCCGGAGAAGGACGCGTCCATTTGATGTAGTGTGGGTTCCGAGAACATGGCCCGCATCTGCGTGTCGTTTCGTTCAGGGAATGCAGTCGTGGTCAGAACGACGCGTGTCCGAGATGACACGGTCGACCTCCAGAGAACGCGGACCGTGTTCATATGAACCCGGTCCGTTTTAGACTGACATGATAGTGTTTTCGTCCAATGTAGTCCGTCTTCGACGTGCCTCACGCCGGTAAAGGTAACGTGGCCATGTCATGAGGGAACACGGCCCATGTCCAGTTTCCGATCATACAGTTGATCATTGTTTCCTTTTTATCATTCTTTTACTTCATCATACTTATATGAAGAACCCTAGAGTTGATCCTCCTAATTACATACTTGTATTGAGAGAGAGAGAGAGAGAGAGAGAGAGAGAGGGAGATAGCTTCTGGTTCTTAAGGCTTGAGCGAGATTATGGGGTCCTCCCCCCTCTAACTCTCTTTATATAGGGTTACCTAGTCATAATCTTAGTCAAAGTTAATTTAATCTCTCATATCTCTCTTGTAGTTAGGAGCCCTTTAAAACTAGTTTGGATAGGATTAGGAATATTAATTAACTAAGATAATCATTTAACTTAATCTCTTTTTATCCTAATCTTGATTAGGAGTCTCTTAAATGATTAAAATAATAATTTGACTTTGACTCTTATCTTATTTTATCATTCTTTTATATTCTTTTTATTATCTCCTAATCCTAATAAAACTATACATTATCTTCTCATATCTTCCCTTTATTTTATTTTTTATTTATTTTTAAAATCTGAGGTATTACACTCGATGACCTCCCTCGAGTGACCGATGAAGAAGTCTCCTTTCTCAGCCTTCAAATATTCGACTTTGTTCTTTTACGTTGTAGAACTCTCTTTAGGTTTTGGTCTTCTAATCAATTTATAGTGTCTAGAGGGTACTTCAGGATCTCCAAATAAAGTTCAACATAGAGCTTTGATTCTGCCAAATGGGGTGGATAGTCCATGAAAATGGTTAGGAACAAAGCCGTCATTAAACAAAATTGTAACCTTTTGAGTAATAGCTGTTTTTAGAAATAATGTATCCTTCTTAAAAGCTAGAATAGTTGTATTCTCGGCTAAAGATCCCAAAAATAATTAACCTGACATAATAAAATCCTTAATTCCTTAAATATATATTCCACAACCAAATGGGCTCAAGAGTTTAAATTTGGTTTGGAATTTTTTTGGGACTCAATAAAGTATTTTATAAAAAAAATCATAATCACCGTTAGATAAGTTTAAAAACCCCACAATTGTCCGATTTTGATCCCATGGAGATTCTTGAACTTTTGGGTTCGTTTGCATTTGAAAGCCGCAATGTTGGGCTATAATTGTTCAGCCAATTAAAATCTCATTTAGGTTTAATTTTGATTAAATCTTAAGACTAATTAATTCGAGTTGGTCTTAGATTCTAGCTTTGATTAGTATGCAAAGCAAGATTTTCTCTCTGGTGGGTAAAGGGTAGCAAAGAGTAATTGGAAAAAATGGCCAATATATGATATGCTACACCTGTTTTCTTTGGGAAGAAGCAACGGCGGTACTTTAGGAATAAGCATTCAGTAATTTTGTGCTGGTAGTGGGCGTAATATAGAGGATGCAAATGTTATCCAAAATGATTGAGCGTAAAGCGCGTGTAAGTGGATTGTCAAGTTCGTCGTGTTTTTTTCTTTTTCATTTGAAGAAGTGTGATCATGGATCGCCTTATAGAAAAGAGAGAACTTGATCCCTCTATGAGAATAAGAGAGAAGAAAAGAGGAATTTTGAAAAAGAAGATAATTCTTCTTGAAGAGCGAAGAATTAAGAACATAATCATATTAAGAGAATCTTCGAAGATTTCTTAATACTGTGTTCATAAAGAATCATAATAATCAGGTGAATTATTCTTACTTTTTATTTAGTATTTTCATAGAATATCAATTGATTTGTTCTCATTGAATTATTCTTTTGGATTTGAGCAAAATTCAAAAGACTTTTAATTTGTTCTTAAATTAGTGAAATTTCTTTATAATTACCTCATGCTTTTTACCTTTTTATTGGAGAACTTTTCCACGTAAATTTATCTCTTTTGCTTACTATTATTTTTCGTGCACGATGTTGGCTTTGGATATTTAATTCATACGTAGGAACTGAAAGGAGAATTTCTAACAACCGGATTAAGAGCGAGATTAATTGGGTCTTCCTTTTGTGCGACTTAAATGGTGGAAAATTATGTTATCGAAATTACTAAGTTGATGCCAAATAATTCTTTAGTTTGGACAACAAGGATGGGGGATGTTCTTTACTCTAAGAACTTGTTTGATTGGGTTAGGGATAAAATGTCAACAGGCAAAACTATTGAAAGTTGGAAAAAGATCCACAAAAAAGACTATCGAAATAATTAGACAACTTATTGATGTTAGTATCTTTTATCATGTTGCTAAAGAAGCATATAGAGAAGCATCTTATGAAAAAAATATAAGGCATATATCAGCGGAATACATATTGGGATAAAATCTCTAAGACTAAGAAATTGGTGAACTTAAAATTTATAGATGAAAATTATATTGCTAAACATTTAATGTTTAAAATTTTAATAAATCAATTGAGAGTAATAAAAATAATCCTTGATGATGAGATATAAAGATTAAATTTCCTAACTTTCTTACTGAAATTATGGGAAAACCTTAGTAATAATGCTTAGTAATTTTGCTTCTAATGGTGTTGTATATCTAGTTAAAGATTATTTGTTAAACAAAGAAGAAAGATGGAAGAACATGCGAATAAATATCGTGCAACCTCTTATCATAGAGTATACAAGGATGAATAGAAGCAAGGGTCCTAAGGGTCATAGTAATATATCGCAATTAAAATGGAAATCTTGTGCTATCATTGTTGTTGGGAATATAGGGACGATGGATTTATCAAAAATCAAAATAATTTTGAGTACAAGGTATAATAATTCAACACACAATAACAAATGTCCATCTTGACTTGAATTTTACATAACTCTCAACGTAAAAGAAAACTCATCACATCCTCCTTGGCCAAATGATTGTGATGGGCCTAACTTGCTCTTTGTGAGATGTCAATCAAGTCCAAGCATAATTCCAACTTGGCAACAAGTAAGTTCTTTGTTATCATGTCTGTCGGATTGTCATGAGTGTTGATCTTTTGAACTTGAACATCATTCTTTTGCACTACATCACGAGTAAGATGATATCTCACATCAATATATTTTATCCTTTCGTGATGCATCTGATTTTTTTATAAGGTATATTGCACTTTGACTATCACAATATATGCTAGTAGTTTTTCTCATTCATATTGAGTTCTCTAACTAATCCTCTGTACCAGATGACTTCCTTTACAGCTTTAGTGAGTATGGAACTCTTTTGACATATACCTTATGTCATCATCTAATTGTGGAGAACATGAAACTGAAAATTTGAAGTGAGTTGTAATAGGAGTGCTAACTGACTTTGCATCGTGCATTTCAAAACCCTTCATGACTTTTTCAATATATTTTTGCTGAGAAAAAATTTTTCGTGATAGTCTATCTCTAAAGATTTTCATGCTCAAGATTTTATTATCAACTCCAAAATTCTTCATATCAAACTTAGAATTTAATTTAGCTCTAAAATTGCTGATTTTGGATATATCCTTAGCTGCAATCAATATATCATCAATATAAAGCAACAAATAAATGAATGATATGTCAACAAGCTGATGCAAATAAATACAACTATCATACTTGCTTCTCATGAAACTAATACTAAACGTAAATGAGTCAACCTTTTAGACCATTGACGAGTAGATTGCTTGATTCCATATAAGGATTTTTTAAGATGATATACATGATATTCTTTACCTTCAAATAGAAACCCTCTTGTTGCTCTATATATATGTTCTCTTTTAATATCACCATGTAAGAATGTCATCTTTACATCTAGTTGTTGAAGCTCAAAATTATGCATAACAATAATAGCAAGTTACAAATTGAAGTATGTTTTACAATTGGAGAGAATGCATCATGAAAATAAACTTCCTTCACTTGATTTTAGCCTTTTGCAACCAACATTACCTTGTACTTAGTGTCTTTATTACTAAGTCCTTCTTCTTAAATATCTATTTGTAGCCAACAATCTTCTTATTAATCGATAGTTTCACAAGCTCCCAAGTACCATTCTTTTGTAGAAGCTCCATCTCTTCTGCATAGATAAAATTCATCTAGTGTAGTCTGGAGCTCGTATAGCTTCATTATATGTGGAAGGATCAGGATATTCAATATCTTCATTAACACTTAAGGCATAAGCTACCAATTGTCTTCAAGACCCAATCTTTGTGGTGTCCTTGTTTCTCTCCTCAAAACCAACATATATTATTGCTAAGTCTCAGAAGATGCTTATACTTCAGGAGCAACATCTCTATTTGGAACATCTTTCTTTTTATTAGAATAGTTAATAAGTTTCATCTTCGTCTTCTTCAAAACATTCTATTTTCTTGTATCATCAATCACATACAACTTTTTTCTCGAATGAAGCATCACAAATTCATCAAAAGTAATATCTCTACTCAGAATATTTTTTTTAGTTTAAGGACGCGATAGTTTATAACTTTTAACACCATATTTGTAACCAAGAAATATACACTTCCTAACTCTATGTTCAAGTTTTTCATCATTCACATATGCATATGCAGACAACCAAAAACTTTTAAATGTGAGTAATTATGAGGACTATGTGATCATATTTCTTCAGGAATCTTCAAATCCAATGATTGATGGGAGATTGGTCAGATGACATGCCAAGTTGATAGCTTCTGTCCAAAAATCCTTTTCTAGTCCTGTCTTTGATAACATTCATCAAGCTCTTTCAAGAAGAGTTATGTTCATTCTTTCTACGACGTCATTTTATTGTGGAGCTTTTACAATTGTGAAGTGTCTTACAGTACATTCTTTCTCACATAAGTTATTAAATTTTGAACCACATAATTCGAGTCCATTGTCAGTCTCTTAACAACCTTTCCAATTTATTTTTCTAACAAAGTTTTCCATAGCTTAAATGTCTCAAAAAAATTATCTTTATGTTTTAAGTAGTATACTCAAACTTTTCTAAAGAAGTCATCAATAAATGCGAGCACATATCTATTACCTCCTTTGAAGGAGCTTGATAAGGGCCTCATAAATCCGAATGAATGTAATCTAGAATTTCCTTTGTCCTATGAATTGCTGAATTAAAATTGACTCTCTTTTGCTTCACAAAAATGTAGTGTTCATATAATTCCAACTTTTCGTCTTGGAAGAAGACATATGTTACTTAGAACTTGCGTATCTTTCTCAGTCATATGATCATATTGTAAAATCTTCTTTCAAAAAGGATGATGAAACTACAATGGAACCTCTCATAGTCAAATTGGGAAGAGCATATAAGCTGTCAATTTTTAAATCTTTCATCAACACAAGAGCACCTCGAGAAATCTTCATTCTATTGGACTCTATAACAACTTTACAAGCATTCGAGTCTAGAACACCAAGAGAAATGAGATTATTTTTCATATCAGGGATATGTCTGACATCTGTTAAGGTTCTAACCACTCCATCATGCATTTTAATCTGAATAGACCCAATATCAATAGTCTTACAAGTTGTATTTTGAAGTAAGTTTATTTTGACTGGTCAACACTATATATATGTTAATGCAGAAGCCAATACTTAAATCAAACTAGAATTTATGCCATGTGCAAGCCATCATCAGGATGCTATTGCGCAATCACCATTTATTCTATTTGTAGGATAAAAATACATGGGAAACAATCCTCCTATGAGGTATGAAGTTCAATATGTAAAGGATAATAATTCAATAGGGTAAAACATATATGAAGATATAAGTAAAGGAGAACATGTTCTATCATACAATCATCTTTATAAACATTAATTTTACTTTTAATTACTTTACCTTTTCTTTTACTTTGTTTTATCTCTTTCTTTCAGTGACATTAGTCCATCACTATCAATCTCTTTCAATTTTTATTTCAATAACAGTTGCAAGAACATCAGTTACACCTAACTCTCATTGTGTACAATATAACAATATGTTCAGGCTCAGTTTATTATATAATTTATACTTATTTTCCATTCATCTTGGGTAGCATCTTTTAGTTCAATCAATAATGAACGATTATCATTACATGAAGATTCCAGAAATTCGGCGCTAGTATGGCTAGCTAGGCCATGGGGTCAATCCTAGATCCATCAATCAATCTTCATAAACAGTAGTTCACAAGGGACTCAGAGATTCCCAAAGAAATCCAGTGATTTTCGAAGAAACCCAATAACAATAGGGATAAATCCCTCAGTTCGTCGGGGCCTTCCTCTTCATGTATACATTCAAACACAATCATTAACTTCTTTTACTCTTTATTACCTATTTAACTAGGTTCACGTGAAAATCCACTAGTCCTACCTCAATCAAGTTCAAGTAGTCAATCAAATAGAGCATCAATTGCACCGGGACACGACTCGCGTCATGAGCGACACGATGTATCGAGTTAAGCGGTGTTCCTCAAAATGACACAACAATTTTGGATAAGATTGGATGTGTTACAGGAGGAACGCGGATCGTGTTCAAGGTTAACATGAGCCGTTTTGTTTTTGACATTAGCTTGTTGTTTTCTTCAGGGGAAACACAGACGGTGCCCATGGTGACCCATTCCATTTTCTATACAGGGTTTAGGTTTTCGGGAACCTAGCTCGTGTCCATATGGCATGCGGACCATTTCGTTCCAGGAACACGATTATGGTCGGAACGACGTGTGTTGAAGACGACGCGACCATCCTACTAGAGGACATAGACCATGTTCACAAGAACACGATTTGTTTCGGCATTTGTACATTATATCCTTCATTAGGCGCGACATGCGACATCAGCCGACACGGCCCATCCTCGATGTGTCTCACGTTGGCACTGATGACGTAGGGGAACATGACTCGTGTTCGATTTCCAATCATGCATTTAATAATTATTTTCTTCTTATCATTCTTTTACTTTATCATACTTATATGAAAGACCTTAAGGTTGATCCTCCTTGTTACATACCTTATTTTTCCGTCGGTCGATCCCTTTTTCTTCTTTATTTCACTTGTTCTTCTCCTTCTTTGCTCGGAAGGCTTTTGATGATGAAACTCGAACACGAACATGCAATTGCGACGTGATCCGTGTTCTACTCGGACACAGTCCAATTCCTTATGTCTTCACAATTCTCCATTGCCTAGTTGAAACATGGTCCGTGTCCTGAAGGGATACAGTCTGTTTTCTTCCTTTTTTCATACAACACGACCCACGTCCCATGTGGACACAATCTGTGTTGACCTTTCGACGCGACACTAAGAGAGAGAGAGAGAGACTACAACAAATATGTTTTATAGCCACGAATTAATAATCACATATGTATATTTGTGGCTATAGCTATACCTTATAGTCACGTTTGCAATGTTCGTGAATATTAATTCAACTATAACCACAAGTAATTATCATCATGATAATAAATATATAGTTATTACCACAATAATTTTTTTCGTAACAACAAATGTATATAATTGCCACGAATTTGACTTTCATAGTTAATTATATTCATTTTATAAATAATGAATATTATTAATTTAATATTCAACAAAAAATCTTATATATTTTAATAAGCTAAAAACTAGATTTATTTCAAAACAATCCAAGGTTATCATAAAGCATACTTTAATTATAGAAAATAATGTATATATTAAATATATAATAATAATTTTGTATACGCAAAATTGACCAATAGAAATTTTATCAAAATGTAGAATAATAACAATATTTTTTTAATAATTTATTACTTATGCTTTATAATGTTATAACTTATAAACTATATAGTTATTACATAATTATATACTGGTATTATAATCATATTTTATTATATTATATTAATTTAGGACATTATAATTATTATATAGAATGATATTTATTTAATATTATATAACATATGGCGGTGGGGATACATCAACAGATGACTTTGACATCTTCATTGTCACCTTATGAATTAATCATTTTTATTTTTATTATAAAAGAAATTTTGTATGACCTTTGAAAATTAATATAATATGGGCACACCAAAATGGTTTGCTATATATATACACTAGTAAGTAGTAACTGCAGTCAATAAATAAAAGAAATGTTAAGAATATAACACAAGTGTCTAAGTGCTTTAGTGGTTAAGTGATTTGCATTATCATGTAGAGGTCCGGGGTTCAACTCTTGGCTCCTCCTAATTTTNAGAGAGAGAGAGAGAGAGAGAGAGAGAGAGAGAGAGAGAGAGAGAGAGATGGAGAAATTTTGATGCCTTGAGTTTAAGAGAGAAAACAATGAGGTTATCTTTCCTCTACCTCTTCTTTTATAGCGGTTTTGGTAGGAGTAATGGTTGTCTAGTTCAATTCAATCTCTCACATTTCACTTATGATTAAGAGTCTTTAAAACTAATTATGTAGGACTAGAGATATTAAATTGATTAGAAAAATATTTATTTAGTAATTCGACTTCAATTCTAGCTCTTTTCCTAATCCTAAGCAACTATACATTTTCATATCTTATCTTATTTTTTTTATTTCTTACAAAATTTGGAGTGTTACAGTACATATTTCCAAAGAGAGATAGACTAAAATGTGTTTTTTTTTACTTTAACAAATAGAAAAAAATAAAAGTTCTTTTTATTTAAGCAGGGAGCATCATTGTTACCTATATTCTCAATCGTAGGATATTAAATCGAGGATGAATATTAAATTTTTTCTCTCATAATTTTTTTGTATCCATTGTAAATTTACTATTCTGCGATTGAGAATATAGGTAACATTAAGTAGGGAGCATCTCATTGAACCAATAATAAATTATAAGAAATAATAATAAAAAAACAAGTTAATATGTACATGATGACAATTTCTAACTCTTCTCTTTGGAATTTCCATTTCTCATCCTACCTTTTAAAAATTTTGTTCGAACCCAAGTATGTTTTGTGCTATATTTGACACGACATAAAAGTAGCGCCTACGCTAGCGTATAGTGTGTTGACTAACACGCTAGTTAAGGTGTTTGTTAAGTACATTGAGTATTAGCGACAAGCGATTGAAATCAAATGTTTTGAGACGCTTCTAAGATAGTGACTAGAGTGTCAAAATTTATTTACCAATATACCCTCAAAATATTTCATTATTACTTACTATTTGTATGAACATAGTTATCTTCTTATACCATATGACCACTTTATTATTTATTATTATTTTATTAATTTATCAATCATTTAATTTAATATTTATTTTATTATTATTTATTAGTATTAAAATAGTTATAAAAATAAATTATTTAATTTAGAATGCATATAATAATGTAAATTATTTAGAATAATTATTTATATATTTTTTAGTTATTTTACGCTTATTAATCGATTCAAATGTTATATTTATCAAATATTTTTGTAAAATTTAATAATTAATTCGCTACTAGCTAGTTGCTAGTCTTCAATCGCTAATCGATATTCGTTGTTAACTATTCAAAAGGCTCGTACATATTAAACATGGCTTTAATATTAGATATACTGCTTAATATTGCGTCATTTTTGGACTTATGTTGGCGTCAACATATCTTCTAATCTTATTGCTCTCAGATTTGAGTCGTCTGGCTCGGCCGCATGCGCAAATAGAGCTCTAATCTCGCAGAGCCCATCTGCGCCTACTCCATCCGGGCACAAAACTAGGAATATAATTATTTCGGTTGTCTCTGCAATTGGTGGCATAAGCATTGTTCCAACGATAATATTTGCCATATGGAAGAAACTATGCAGAGGTAGGAATCCCAACGCATACAAACCGAGTGAAGCATATCACAGCGATGATGATCCAGGTAGGCGATTCAAAACTCATATTTTTGCCTCAGATGCTATGCCAAAATCTGGAAGTCTCAATTGGAAACTTTTCTTAAAGTATTTAGAAATTTAAATAATAAAACTTTTTTTTCTAAATTGTTGATAATATAAAAATAAAAATTTAAACAAAATAAATCTTAAAATAAAATAAAACACGTGCAAAACGTAAAATTTTCAGGATTTATAAATAGGTTTCTCCTTTTTAATGTTAAAGGAGAATGACGGGCCAAAAACATTTTTAGGGGCTCAATATAATATTATAGGATTCTAGTAATACTTTTAATAAAAATAAAAAGTAGATATTAGTTAATTTTGTTATAACTTCAGAGGATATGGGGTCCATCACTGGAGATAGATTAACTTTAGTAGATCCAGTTAGTAAGAAATCATAGTTTAATTAATAGACAATGATTAAGACTTTGAATAAAATATAAAAAAATAATGTGAAATATAAAGTTGTGAGGATTCATAAAAGTTTTTAATCTTCTTGGGCAGAGAGATATTAATTTATAGCAGTTTAGTTTTAATTTGATACGTGAACCAAATAAAATAGTGAACAATTAATATTAAATCTAATTTAATTGAAATACTCAAGCCAACAAAAAAGTTCCCACATGACTAAAATGAGAGACGGACCCAGGATATTTGAGAAGGCAATTTTCAAAATAACTTTTAATTAAAATAATAAGAAAATAAATATTAATTAATGTTGTTATGTATAACTTGAGTTGGGAGGAGCCAATATTTGTTTTTGTCTAAAAAAATATATGATATAATGTTTGATATTATATTATAAAAAAAATAATGAAAGGAAAAATAATTTTATGAGTGGGGCCAAGCCTTCCACTAAATACAAAATCACATATATTATCATACATATTAATAAGGATATGAAAAAAAAGTATTGGTGGATGGGTACGTGTGTCTCCCAGTTAAAGCACTTCATAATAATAATCAGGAGACATAATTAAAAATATTAAAATACTCTAACATTAAATTTCTTATTGGTTTTCAATGAACATTTTCAATATTTTTTTAAAACTTTTTTCTAGTGAATTGACGAAATTGTGGTTACTTTTTCTTATGAATATATTGCTGGTTCAGAAAGATAGGTTCGTTCATATGCTTCTTTTTGTGAATGATTTGATTCGTCAGCATGTTTCTTGTCTAACAGGTCCCCAAACCCCGGTCCACAGACAAACAAATTGGCTTACTATAAATTTATTTAAAGGATCTTTGTTTGGATAGCTAGCTCATAGCTAGTTGTGATCCTCTACAGAAACCTGTTTCAATACCATCCATATTTCTACAATTGATGTTCTTGGAATATGACTTGAAGCCCCGGATTGAAACTTTTTTACTTTTTCTTTTAGGTTCTATTATTTATGTGGGATTGTATTCACAAGTTGTATTGGATTTTCATCATCGAAAAGCAAATTGTATTGGATTCTAGTCTTGTAAGTCCAGCAACCTTTGAAGTTTGAATATATTGAATATGTTGATTTAACAAATGAACGTACCTCACCAAAATATATTGGATATATACTCAATGAGTATACTGCAAAAATTTTAATCACAAGATAGAGATAGATTGTTGTTAAAATATTACGTTTATCCCTATTACTTTAGAGTTAAGTTGCTAATATACTCATTAACCTTTAAAAATATATAATATATAATATAAATAAAGAAAATAATACATGATTTCAACGTGCTGTTGTAAAATATGATGGTATAAATAAATTAACAGTGTAGTCTCAGAAGGAATTTGAATTGATTGACTTTTTTATGCAATAAATAAACCTTTGAGTTCTGATTTTAAGTCCAACAATAAATATTTAAACCCATAGCCTTTAAGTATCTGTTTTATTAAAATTCGCGGATGAACTATTAGGTTTAACTCATAAACTAGATAAGATTTATACTATCATATGATAACAACTCGAATTCATTCGAGAAGGTTCTTGAATCTATAGATTTTTTTTATCCGCTTGAGACTTCGGATATTTAGGACTATTAGTACATAGCTAATTCAAAATTGATGTAAAGAACTCAAATAATATTTTTCTGATTAAATTAATGGTTCTCGAGACTCGAATTTAGGGCTACTAATTTTTTCGTTCTTCAACTCGGGATCTACTATTTATCTCTGTCAACCAAATTTGATATGGATTCTAAAACAACATGACTTTAGTCCATTTTTCTTGGTTTCAGTTGTACTTGTTTATTATCTACTTTCCTTACACAACTAAAATCAGGTTCCATGAATAAACCGATTGGATTTGTTTATGAGCTAATGACCTGATTCGTATTTTGAAACTTACGGATATAACAAAAACAAGGGGATTCATTTTTTTTTCCCTTATTTTAGAAAACAGTTGAACTAGGGAAGATTGTTTTTTTTACAGCTCCTTTCTAGTTACAGGCTAACAATTTTTATTGCAACACATTATTGTGTTAGAGAATAAATTAACTTTAGGTTGAATTCTATGAGCTTTATAAATTAAGAGATTATTTTTTTGCGGTGACGATTTAAGATAATATCATAATATATCTTAAATGTATACAGGGGTATATGAATTATATTTCTCGTGTTTCAATATGTTGGAATTCGAATCTGACATTCTGACCGTGCATTGATTGATCGTATGAAATATATTTTGCTAGATGAATATGTTACCAATTAGATGACATTCGTGTTTTAGTACCAATTAGATGACATCTGAACTAAATTCAACAAGTATTTGCACTTTTTTTTTCTTTTTTTGGGACTGGCGTGGAAGAGCTCCGATCAAGTCTACAATTGGAAGTTGGAAATTCAGCAAATATGTTAATCATCTATTTTAAAAGTTGTAAGAAAATACCCGTTCTTATATCTTCAATCTACTCCAGGTCAGTAATTTATTTAAAAAATCAAATCATATTTATTTAATAAATTTAGTTTTATCTTAAATATTGATATTAAAATATATGACGCTCTATATATATGCGAGCAAAAATTATTTTACATAGATTATTATTATTATTTCGGACCAAACATCATAGAGTTTTCCATACTTTTATTACATAATAATTTTCGCAACTAATTTTCTACTTCTATAAACGTACAAATCAACAACTTCAAATCCTAGTTATATTTATCAATTTCTATTGGTCTATTTTAACTTTTAATTTATCTTTCTATGATACAATTATGCATATTATATTCATTTACGAGGTAGCACATTACCCCAGTTAAGAATAAATAATTATGAATTATACTTGAGAAAAAAACTAATTATCATCTTTAAGTTGAATGACTGTTTAACAAACAACATTACTATAGTTTGGTTTCAAATTGTTTCAGTAACTACCGATTATGTATTCTAATTTATTACTGACTTCTTTTATGAACGATTATATAATTTCTTATATCGTATTTACTTGATGATATTGATAATAAGTTGATTACATGAAAATTTCATGACAACTATAACAATTGGGTTAATTGTACTAAAATGTCTGAACTTTTGCGTCCGTTGCAGTTAGACTGTTAATTCATCTAAAAAACTTTTAGATTACTTACAAATTCAACCTCTATATTACTTTCGTTGGGGAGAAAGGTTAAATATTGACCCAGACAACTGACATATAGATAAGAGGATGTCATGTCACCAAGCTTTAAATATTTATAAGAAAACTTAAATATTAATATAATTTTACTTCTTTCGTGCATTGTCAAAATTAATCAGTTAATGCTTTTTTTTTCCTACAAAGTCGCTAATATTTTAATCTTTTAGTAACATCTTCAAATCATGACATTCAATAATTCAAGTGATTGTTGACCACATTTAACAATTTCTTCCCAGCGAAGTAAATATAGAGGTTAAATTTATAACTAATTTATAAAGTTAATAATTGTTTAGATAACATAAAAATTTAGAGTAGACCTACTATAAATATAAAAGTTCAGGCTTTTAACAATTCGCCTTAAAAATCTAGTATTAGATGTGCTTCGGATCTAGTTTTATCTGGACCTAAATCATTGATCCATAAATTTGTTGCAAATAATCAATATTTTCATAACTGGATCGGAGATCAGATCGGAGTGTCAGTTGGGTCATGATTGGATCGGTTCGATCGAGTTAAATCAGATTAGACCAGATTTTTATCAAAATAAGATACTTTATATATAAAAATAAATAAATAATAAGTTATTCATTAATACTTTAAAATGATAGAATAAATCGAGTAAGTAAATATCTCATTAGATATGTCAAGAAATTGAGAACATGCATATTTTAGAATGATTATACACTATTAAATAATATAGTTAAATTTTTTTAATAAAGATAAAAAAGTATTATAAAACTAAAAAAAATATAACAAAAAATATCGTGAGAAGTGGAATAAAAAATTAAACTAAGACATGCAAGTTTTAGTTTTTATTATTAACATAAGTAATTGATTTTCAGAAAAAATAAGTTATGAAAATAAGTTTTAGTTTTTATTATGCAAAATAAGTTATGAGAATATAACACGATCTCTTATGTTTCAAACTCACGAGAATGCAGATGAAAAAATAATATAAAAAAAAAAGAAGGAAAAATTGAGAAATGAATCAACAAGTACTTGTATTAGGAAGTCGAGATGCAAGTAATCGCCTCTTGAAATTTTGCGGCCATGAGAATACAAATGAAAAAAATAATATGAAGACGATTGAGTTTTTCCATTTTCTTTTATTTTGTCAATACGTACCCTTAAAAAATCTTATCCAAGTTCAAAGTGAAAAAAATAAAAAATCAAGTTTAACCAATTTAACGGTTTAACCCGATTTGACTGGTTCAAATCGATTCTTTTCGGTTTTTTGTTAATTCTAAATTTTATATTAAATTAGAACGGATTTGATACCGGTTTATAGTTGAACCGGTTCAACCGGCCAATCCGATCTGATTTTTAAAACATTGCAAATAATACGCCCTACATACTTTTTTAAAACATTGCAAATAATACGCCCTACATACTTTTTAAACGCTTTATTTTTTTATATTGAAACAGAATCTTTTTCATTTTTTTCCAATTTCGATTCAATTTTTTATCCAAATCTATCGTTTTGCATTAAAGAGAGAATTTTTTCATTTTTTTTCCAATTTCGATTCATTTTTTTATCCAAATCTATCTTATTGTTTTGCATTAAAGAACATTGCATCAATATTATCTTCCTATTTTTTAAAATAGGCAATTCATAATTTTTAAGAAAAAAGAAATTTAATTCTAGGTATCAAGATTATTGTATGCTTATTTTTTTCTTTTGGTATCTGCTCTTGACTTCAATGATCAAAATTATTAACATTTGACTAATTCGAAGTCGAGATAAAAAGCAGAATAAAATATCTCTAATCAAATTAATGATCTCGAAGCTCAAAATTGGAACTATTAGCTTTTTTATTTTTCGACCCGATATATACTCTTACTATTCAGACGCGTCAATTAAACTTGATTCTCATATCAATGCTTATTTTAATTTGTAGTTAGTTAATGCTTCTATCTGTCGATGTAGAACTTGGCACTGGACTGATGGGCGATGACGGATGGCCAACTAAACATGCCCCATGCCTGTCGACCCGTTTGCTTATTCATGCAGGTATGATCTGTACCTCATTAATGATGAGAAAACAAAGGAAGACATTACTTTTACACTTACGTATGAATCGTACAATGGATTTCTAAATACTATCTTCAATAGTTTATACGTGTTCATACATGTATTATATATTGCGGTGCTTTTGTTTTTGTTATTTTCATTTTATACAATTATGAGATAATTATGGGAAATTTGTTTTACGAACATTTTTTTAAATGAAAACTAATGGATAAATTTAATCAAAGTTGAAACTCATGCTGGTGGAGAACCGTCCCAAAATAAATTAATAGTTAAACATTATAAAGAAAAATCTCCTATTGTGCTGGCTATTTCAAAAAATGTGAGTTATCAGCATTCACTTTTGTTCAACTGCATGTCTAACAGCTTGAACTCTGAAATAAGGATGAGTTTGACAAGGTTAACAATTTATCGATGGATAATAAATTGACTCATAAATAGCGATCCAATTATCAAATTATGGTTAGATATTAACGAAAAATTGGATAAAAATTTAATTGATAAATTTTAGAAAAAATGATAAACATAACAGCTAAATTAATTGATAAATCTAAAATGATGTTGATAAATATAAAGACATTTACTTTACGCATGGGGCATTTTTTCATATAAATATAACTCATTTATTTTTTATTTTTTTTAAAATATTATTTTATCATGTAAATGAAGAAAAATGAATCAATTTAAACAAAGAAATAAAATATGTTTATGTTGATATATGTGAAATGTTAAAATAAACATTATTATTTTCTAAGAAATGAAGTAAGTATTTTTTCGATGGAAATAAGAAAAAAATTACCTGTAAACTCCAAACTTTATATGCCGGTGGGAATAACGTATAACATTCACATCCTAATCTTTTAGTTCTATTTTTAAAAAAAAAAATAAAATAGTGTTTTAACTATGTTAAAATTTTATTAAATAGCTCAAATTTTGACATATCAAATAAGATCTAACAATTTTGAAAAAGTTTAAGTTCCTTCATATAACTCGAAACGGTAAAAAAGGCTGAGCGGTCTAAAAAAGAACATCGATCTCAATTTCTTTGTAGCGGAAAGAAACGAGATTCTTAATAGCCCAAGATGTTCTTTCTCTCTTGAATACATGACGTATACCAAAGTAAGTAAATTGCATTCTATTACTGTGTACCTCCATATTAGAAATTTTAACCCCAAAATTCGAAATCCAGTTAAGACTCAATTAAATTATTTTCCATACAAAACCTGCACACAAGGATATGTCATTAGATGATCTTTATGTGACTATGTCCTTCCAATTAAGTTCAGTTGGCATATTTAATTAAAAGAAGTGTGTCCCGAGTTAAGGGATTGAGAGTTACTAACTTCGAGTTCGAACTTTGAAGTCGTCAATTTGATCAGAATACCATTTTTACTCTTTACCTCGACTCAACTCCGAATTAGACGGATGTCAATAATTCTGGACATCGAGAGGTCGAAGCGGATAAAAATAAATAAAGCATGTCCCTCCATCTCCTTTGGGTTTGACAATTAATGATCCATCCGTACGCAATTTTGATCAAATGAAAGGTGCATGGAACCACCCCAACACATCTAGAGGTTGAGAATGAATATCCCATTAGACAGAATGATAGTACGTACGTGTAATAAAACTCGCAGGCATTAATGGTGATTCGTTGCACCATTTCTTGATGAATGATGATGATATCTAGAAAAAAAAATGTTTTGAAGTTTATTCATCGCACCAAACCTTGGATGAATGCAAAAGAAAAAGGGAAAAAAAACGCCATTTATGAAGTTGACCCACTTCGAATGATCACTCAGGTACAGTTATGAAATGGAGATAATAATTACGGACCCACGGAGGTGGTAGGCGTTAACTTTTTTTTTTTTTTCGGTTGCCACCCTAGTGTCTGAGAAGTTGCGCCGATTTCCCAACCCACGCGGCGCTAACGGTTGTGCGCACTGGTCACGGGTTGGAGTCTCGGTCCACCATCGAGCCCGACTATTCTGATGTCGCCCCGGGTGGCGTGCCTGACTATGGCAGGTGAGGTTCCCAGCGAAGATTTTCTGAGTTCACAGGGCTCGAGCTCGAGACCTCTGCTTAAGCGGGGAGAAGCCGCTGATCACTCCACCCCAACCCCGTTGGTTGGTAGGCGTTAACTAGCAATAACAAAGTTGTTCCATATAAATCTAATTGACCTTGACTTGTACCGCTTGATTGCATGCTTGACTTGTAGACGACCTTTTAGTCAGTACATACTGCATCTCGTGATTTGCTATTGTTAGGAGCTACATTTGTGATCAGAGTGGCAGCTTCCTTGGGAGTAAGTAGCCATGCATCATCCAAGGTCTGGGGGAACGAGGAGGGAAATGATGATGTTGGTCTGCTTGTTCCTTCTGCTACAAATGATGCACGTCATTGCTCAGTCCGGTAATTTAGCTTTCCCTTCTCAGATATACAAAATAAAGGGAAGAGTTGAGCTTTATTTTCATATTAATTAAAGTTTTATCTTTTTAAAGTAGGTTTCCATTATTTTCTTCCAAACGTTATTTATATGTAATTCGTTCTTCGATTTTAGAACAGCAATTTCAAGGCAGCATATCAACTGTGTACACCCTTCTGCCGAATTATTAGAATTTTTATAATATATAATCGCAATTTTTTTGTTACTTAAATAAATAATGTAAGTTACGGACGCCCTAAGGTTATTTGAGTAGAACTTCGTACTCTTTTCCCTTTTGCAAATCATTTCAATTAATAATAATATCTATATGTTTTTTTTCTTATTTACAGGCTTTATAAGCATTGACTGCGGTATTCCTCCGCAACATACGTACCTGGATTCAACCACAGGTATAGAATACGTTTCTGATGTTGGGTTCATAGATACTGGTATGAACGTAAATATCAGCGGCCAACACGAAAGATTATCAACCGTCAGGAGTTTCCCCCATGGAGCTCGGAATTGTTACACCATCAACACCATTAATGCCGGCTCCAAGTACCTCGTGAGAGCAACATTCTTGTATGGGAACTACGACGGCTTAAACACGCAGCCCTACGTATTTGAACTCCACCTCGGTGTCAACCTCTGGAAAACGATCAACATATCGAACCCTACTGACTTTCATCGGACTGAAGTTATTACTGTTGCCACTACTGATTTTCTATCGGTTTGCCTGGTGAACATTGGCTCGGGAACTCCATTCATTTCCGGACTGGATATAAGGGAACTACACACCACCATGTACCCGGTCGTCAACGCCTCGACCGTTCTAGTTGTAGGGTTGCGATACGACTTCGGGCCAACAACCAATGAATTTTATAGGTAACCGTATTATTATTACATAGTTACATTCAAAGTGAAAAGAATGTGCATTATATATGTGGAGCACCACACAATTATTTTGATATAAAACTTTAAAAATATCAGATAATAATAATATAATGTCTTAATTAAATTATAATTTTAACATTATTGTCGCAAATCGCTAAAAGGGTACGTGACAGTTGATTCATTTATTACGAACTAATCATATATATGATATGATTGTTGACTTAAAGGGATTATTATCATTTTAATCTCATATTTTCTGCTCACGTGCAGGTAATCTATTTGATATTACACATTACTTGAATTTAGTAAATAAGCTGGGATTGATCCTTAATTGAATAATCTGGATATGTGGACAATTTACAGGTAATTCTGATTAATAACAATTCATATTATCAACACGATACAGAAGAGTAATATTTTCGAGATTAATTGTCGAAAGATTTATGTGCATATAAACGCCGTGGTAGAGTTTTTTTTTTTTTGCATTGAAAAGAAAGAACCAATTAATTAGCTAAAGGAACGAACCCCACGCAGGTATCCAGACGATCCTTACGACCGCATCTGGAGCTCGTTCAACAAGCCCGCAGAATGGACCAATATATCCACCTCGTCGACGGTGACAAACTACGACCTGGACCCGTTCGAGGCGCCGACGGCCGTCATGTCGACGGCGGCCACCCCGGTGAACTCGAGCAAGATGAAGTTCAACTTGGACTTCGCCCCCGGCGACGCCCCTGAAAACTCCTTCTTCGTCAACTTCCACTTCTCTGAGTTGTTGTCGCTCCCGACCAACGTCTCCCGCTTCTTCAACATCTACCTCAACAACGATGTCTGGGAGACCAACTACAACCCCAACTACCTCATGTCCGGCTCCGTCTACAGCATCTTGGATCCGAGCCCAAATTACAAGTGTGAGCTCATAGCCAACGCGGATTCTACCCTCCCGCCACTCCTCAACGCGCTCGAGGTTTACACGCAGATGGACTTCGGGCAGCTGCCAACTGACTCCGGCGACGGTACGCCTCAATTTGATGAAAGATATGATTAGTTAAGTGCATGAAAGCTGTTCGTAGTATTGCGTCTAAGAAGTTAACATGCATTATACGGCCATTGTTTGGTGTTTTCCTTGTCACTTTATGGTTCTTGCATTGATTTCCTGAAACCGAAATTCACAAATATAGAAGAAATACGATTCTGAAAGGTCTAGTCAATTACCTTTTGCAATATGAAATAACTCGTTTTTTTTTTATCATGAAACTTATGTTAGAATAAACATAAATAGAACCTTTAGCGGAAACATATAAATAAGAGCGACATTTAAATTTTTAATCATAGCCTAAATATATAATGTGTTAATAATAAAGACCTTCTAATTCATATGTCACACAAATAGAAACTTGTTAGTGTTGATTTGAACTAAAGACTTTGCCCTCTATGAATATTTGTAGGCTTCTTACCATCAAGGAAGTTATTATATAGTTAATATAACTATTCATTTGGAAGTTATATGAATTATTTAATATTACATAAATAGTTTAACTAATATAATAAATTATGATCATATGAATTTAAATATTATATATATATTAAATTATAATATTCTCCACTTGGTCAAACCAATTATTATAATTAATTTTATATACTATAGATATATACTTTACATAAAAGAAAATAAATTATATGAATCATGGCGGTAGCTCATTTATCGAATAAGTAGTACATCTCATGTATTACAATATAATTTTAGTTTCTTTTGAAAGTCCAAATGTAATAATTAGTAGTTTATATTAATAAGTCAAATGCTTATTCTAGGTCCTCCAATAAAATGTGTCATTCTCATAATGCATGCATACCAAATAAAAGAGAAACACATAGCAATAAGAATTCCATTAAATATGTTCTAATAGAACAACTTAGGTCATACATGACATAATTGAACATCTCGTATAAGTTATGATTCTCTAATGATTTATGGCATATCTTTCACTAAAAAATCCATAACATATGTCATGAACAC
Organism: Pontederia paniculata; assembly: GCA_001647135.1. Classification (NCBI taxonomy): domain Eukaryota; kingdom Viridiplantae; phylum Streptophyta; class Magnoliopsida; order Commelinales; family Pontederiaceae; genus Pontederia; species Pontederia paniculata. The sequence continues at coordinate 1,393 of LTAE01004063.1, read as the reverse complement.
GTACGTTTAATGTGCTTCTTTAACAACTAAGCATTTAATGTCGACAACACGTTCTCTCAAATTATATGCTTAACCAACAATGTATTCTTAAATTGTCACATACTTGATTATTAGGGATAAACTTAATATCCCAAAATTGAATGACAAAATTCTTCAATAAAATATGATGTCACTTCAAAATAAAACATAATAAGTATGAAAATATTTTATAAAAACTTGTTTTCTCTTTACATTATTTGTTTCTAAAACTCATTTTTCTTAATAAGCATTACAAATAATGAACAACTATTTTTTATCCTTGAAAATTATTTCACTTCATGTAACAACTAACATATCAATGAAAGTAAAAATGTCATCAATATGAAAATGATGACTTTACTCCCACTAACTTCATGATATATAAGGTGATTAATAATACAGAAACCAAACCAAATGAACAAATCATAATTAAAATAGAAAAATATAAGTGTATTTTCTTTATATTTTATAAAAGTTGTAAAATCATGCACATATATAACATAAATATGCACATAAAAAAATCTATACACATAAGATATATTTGCCAATGCAATTCATATCAAAATACGAAACTAGGTATCATTAAAATCTACCTGTGGGCAAAAGCTTTAACACATCGTTATTCCATGTTTGTAACTTTTATGATGAAAGAAATAAACAACAATAATCTTCTACACTAATTAAATATAAAAGCACAATTAATATCTTTGTAGAATAAATTTAATGTATGTTAAATTTATCCCATAGAGATGTAATATAGGGATGACATCTTCCAAAAGCAAAAAATTTGCAAAAATATATAAGTACACCATCAAAGCAAAAATAATATAGGGATGGGGCTCGGAATTGTTACACCATCAACGCCATCGTTGGCTCCAAGTACCTTATGAAAGCAACCTTCATGTATGGGAACTACAACGGCCTAAACACACAACCCTACATATTTGAACTCCACCTCAGTGTCAACCTCTGGAAAATGATCAACATATCGAACCCTGCTAACTCTTATCGGACTGAAGTTATTACCGTTGCCACTACTGATTTTCTATCAATTTGCCTGGTGAACATTGGCTTCGGAACTCCATTCATTTCCGGACTGGATATAAGGGAACTACACACCACCATGTACCCGGTCGTCAACGCCTCGACCTCTCTAGTTCTAGGGTTGCGGTACAACTTCGGGCCAGCAACTGATAAGCTTTATAGGTAACCGCATTATTATTACATAGTTACATTCAAAATAAAACGAATGTACATTATATATGTGGAGCACCACATAATTATTTTGATATAAAATTTTAAAAGATATCAGATAATAATAATAATAATAATAATAATAATAATAATAATAATAATAATAATAATAATAATAATA
>LTAE01004062.1:0-34245 GCA_001647135.1 Pontederia paniculata | reverse complement strand
TAAGGGAGCCTTCGCCCTTGAAGAAGGATATAGTGAACTCCGAAGATCTCGTGGAGAAGATCGGAACGGGGACGTAGGCCAGGAGTTCGGCCGAACCTCAATAACAAACATTGCATTTGTTTTGTGTGTTTGTTCTCTTTACTCCCTTCTCTTTGTTCATATTCGTATATATTTGCTTCCGCTAACACAACATTAAGATATTTAAGTTAAGAAGAACAAAAGTTTTTAATACACCAATTCACCCTCCCCCTCTTGGTGCCATTCTATATCCTACACAACTGACACCACCTCTCTGACCAAGAAGATTAGGACTACTCCAGCCACGACTGACCCCACCTTTACCAGGAAGAAGAAGCCCACTCAGGAAAAAACTACCCCCACTCCAGCTGAACATCAAACTACCCTCATCCCACAAAAAGTTGTTGCTCCCGCTACCTCCACTATCAAGGAAACAATTGAGCCTCCAGCAGCCCCACCCCAAAAGGAGCTGACACCATTGATTGTTTGTTTGTGTGTGTGTGTGTCTGTGTGTGTGTGTGTTTTTGGCTTGATACATGGGTCAACTAATAATATTGATAGGGTTGAGATATCATTTGTTTATTACATCTTGAATTTCATTCATTTAATTGACTGGTATTATTTCACTTTAGATTAATCATAATTAACAATTGTCTAAATTAAATTTTATAGGAATTAAACTAATACAAAATAAGAAGAAGAATATAATCTGACTATTGATGGATCCATCCCTACATATTCCTTTATTATTAATCCTCTTTTCATCATAATCTTATAGCTAGCTCTCCCACCTTAATAATAATCCTTCGTGTTGGTTGTAGGTAAGTATAGAAAACATGATAATAATAAAAAAATATTCATAGGTCATCCAAGTGATGGAAACAAAATAATAATACAAATAAACAACGGTTGAGTGGTTATGGTCGTGGAAAGCATTTATAAGAGTCCACTATGTTGAGCTCTTGGACATGTATGTAGCTTGATACATGGGTCAACTAATAATATGGATACGATTCAGATATCATCTATTTATTACATATTATATTTGATTCATTTAATTGATTGACATCATTACTTCATATTAATTATAATTAACTCATATCTGAATTAACTTTTATAAGAATTAAACTAATATGAAATAAGAAGAATATAAAATCAAACTACAGATGGATCCATCACTACATACCCTTTTATTATTAATCATTTTTCCATCATAAGCTTATAGATAACTCCCACACCTTAATACTATTCATTCATGTTGGTCGTAGGCGAGTATAGAAAACATGATAATGATAACAAGATATCCAAAGGTCATCCAAGTGAATGAACAAAATAATAACACAAAGGAACAAGACTTCAGTGGCTATGATGGTGAAAAGCATTTATAAGAATCCACCATGTTGAGCTATTGGATATATATGTGGTTTCATACATGTGGTCAACTAATAATATGGATAGGGTTGAGATATTACACGTTCATATAACAACACGGTGAGGTCATAAAAAATACGAGATAAAACATTTTATCACAACTATTTTAGATGGTGGAATTTAATAAGATTAGGTAAATATCTTAGTAACTATATAAGAGTTTAGTAGCACATTTAAAATAATTAGGTAGGATCATTAACAATGTTTGGGCTATGGTTAATATCAATACGTTTGTGATATTGGAGCTCTAAATATTATAACTAATAAATTATGTATTATCATGAATATGCTAATTAGTCATATTTAAACTATGGTTAATGTTGTCAAAGTTCCGGATATTAATTTACACAGGGACTTTCACAAGGGGTAGAAATAATATATTGCTCACTTTTTGGGTGGTGGAATTAAGAACAAACATGGATTACATGATGTGCATTATCTGAACATTGAAATACTTGAATAGTGTGTATCAATGGTACAATAAAATGTCTTTCATGCTCATTAATTTCATAAATGGGTAAAATGAGTATGTCGCTCACTTTTGTATGCAATGAGGTAAAGAATAAAAGCATATCATATGACATTAATATTAGGTTTTGTGCACTAACGCATACAAATGATACACTAAATGCCATTGATCTTGTTACACAATAAATAATGATTTTACAAAAAGATAAAAAAATAGTCATCATTTATTGTACAAACAACAAAAAGAAGGATAACTATTGATCATATGATGTGTGCTATGTGTATATTAGGATGTGTCCTTAGTTCATAACATTAAAAGTCCTTCACCTTGTCACCCATTAAGTGCACTACATAATGCATTAACAAATGGTAAAAGATGTATGTTGCTCCCTTTTCTTCTTAAGTTTGTTTCCCCTGGGTATACCTCCTTGGTTACTTATCATTAGCTTTATACAAGTTACTGAAGAAGTCCACATATTTCTTTGCAATTGTACTTATACCTTGCACCAAACACCATTTTCATCCTTGAGTGCTTCAATGTAGATGCAATTTTCATTTGATGATCATAGTCGTATGAGAGTAGTGAGCAAGCTTGTTGAACTTTAGAGCTTAGCAAAACGGTTTTTGACTTATAAAATTATATCTTAAAGTTGTATTGTCAAATCAAAAAGTCTATCCCTAATAAATATAGTTATAAGCTTACTAATACAATCAATATCAAATAAATTTCTTTATTTAACCAAAAAAGGTATAAACACCACTATTTCAATTCATTTATTATTTTTTATGAACTTCATTATTAAACATTAAGCATTATTTTTTTAAGAAAATACATAATATGAAATGAAAAGTCATATATATTCATGCAGATTCATATAATCATATGCCTTTTGTGGCTAGAATATAAGAGTTTAAGTAATTTAAAATTCTACGTCGATTTGATTTATATTTCTGATCTAAATTCTAAACTAAGAGTTAACTTGAGAGTTTATCAAGTTTGATAACTAGTGAGTGTTCGTATATTCACATTCAATCCAATTGCATCATGATTTCTTGAACCACATCATTTTCTCTTGTCCTAGGACTTCTCTTAGCTTTGGTGTTAAGTTTTACTTGAGTCGGTATAAGAAAGGATTGGGTCAAGCCTCTAACTCATGGTTGGGTCCCCTAAAGTTTGTCATACATCTTATTCTTCCTAGCCTTAATTTTTTCAAAGATTTTTCTTATTACAAGGTGTGTCCCGTCTTGAAAGGAGAATAAATTGGATCTAGAAGATTCCTAAAGGTCTCGTTCGCCCCCAAGAAAGTACTTGACATCCTTATGTGTATGCAATGTTGCTTGTAAGCAGAGTGAAATTTGCTTCCTCTCTTATTAATTTACATTCAGCTTGAGTTTTAGTGGGTTATGGTTTGAGTGGAGTTGAGCAATAATGTTTATTGCAGTGTTTAGTGTTCAAAGGCAATTACCCATGGAGCATTAACAATACCCTATCCAAACTCTCATATAATCACCCTCAATCTTGGTATTTGTTGGCTCCAGATGAAACTAACCCAAAAGCTTCATAAATTCATGTCCACAATTTGATGCTACTATATGAAAGTCCTTCATTGCTACTTGAATTCATCGAAGAATTCACATAACTGCCTCATTGTGTGGTCCCAAAGATTGTACACATAATATGCTTATGTTTTGATTTTACTTTAATCCGTGATATTTACTTTGCAACATAATGCTCGGCCAATTATGCTCATGATATCACTTTTTGGTCTCCAATTTTATTTTGTAACGAAATAGTCTCATAATTAACTTTTAAACAATAAAAAATGGCCCCTTGATTGATAATAATGATAAATCAACCATTATGCTAACATGAATGTCATATGATGTTCAACTCGATAATATATTATTTTTTAGCATAAATATGCTAATATAAAAAAATAGATAATATTACATAAAATAAAAAAATGAGAAGGGACCTACTCCTCCACCACGCTCGCACACACACCCCTTAATAGGGAAGGAAGACCCATGGTCCCACCTCATTTTCTATTTTATATAATATTTATATAGTAGTGTAGTTTATATTAAAAATATGCATCATTCGACTTGGTTGTCATATAAGTAGAATGATTGATTTATCTCGTATACCAATCAATAGAATCATCAGTTATTGTTTATGAGTTCATGGATAATTTTGTTGTAAAATAAAGATTATGGTCAAAAGTGTGATCAAGAGCAGTTTGAAGGATCATTTTATAACAAAGTAAAGACGAGAAATAATATGAAAGTTACTCGAATATATGCATATTGTACCTTTCACCTACTTGCCTACTAAGTCTAGTCATAAAAGGTAAAAAGGAGTATGTTGTGGACACATGTAAAAAAAAAGATCACACATAATGTGGACTATATGCACAATGTGATGTGTATATAATACGTATTATTAATGATACACTAAATATTCTTTCACCTTGCTGCCCACGAAGTGAGTAGCGAACTCAATGAATTCTTAAATAAAATATGCATGTCTTATTTCATTGACTCATTTTGTGTAAGTTTGTTCATAGTGATTTTATTTTGTATAAGGACTATTTCATTTTCTAGTCTCTAATCTATTATAGTATTTTCACATTAAACATTAACCTATAATTTTTTTAACATACCCTCCTAAACTTTTCCAAATTTAAAATTTAATGTCTTCAAAAAATTTCTGTTGATTATAATCAAACTGAATACATAAAATCATATGATTAAAGTATACAAAGAACTTCATATATGAGGGATAAAGTAATTTTGAGATATTTGATGAAAATCATGATTTTGTATTGATGATTTTTTTTTTCAAAATGATGCTTAGATGCTATAACATCTCAAATAAAATCTCATAATTTTTAGCTCATTTTATGGTAAAAAAATAGGAAGTCTCACCTCCTATTTTTTTTCCGTTGAGCATGAGAATATATACTTATAATTTATAACAAATACTTTCTGGACGGAAGGTTGATGGTTGAAATATATATATTTCTTAAAATATTAATATTATTACGTTATTTAATATATATTTATTTTATCATTTTATTTATAAATGATATTTTTAAAATATTTTGCTTTTATCTTTTGTTTTATAAGCTTACAGTTTCCGTTTAGATTTTCAATATATTTAAATAAATTTATTATAGTAGTATATATATTATTTAATCTCATATTTATATTTTTTTACTATTGTAACAATTTTTTATAAATTTGTGTAACGCCCCCAAACCCACAACGCCACGTGGCAAAATGTGGACTAGGAGACGCTACGGTGATACAATTCTATTGACCAAATATTTAACTATATTGACTAGTAAATAAAAGTAACATAAAAGCGGAAGACTTTGATGAATACAAGATAGATATCCAACATAAGATGGAAGTATGAAACAATATAATTAGTGTCGTAAATCTAATAGCTTTAGGAATAATTACAACATTTCTAATATCAGTTATAATGACACTAAACCCTAACATGTGCATAGCATCAACATTATCACAAGCGATCTGTTGTCACCAGCACCACCAGCACAACCATCTACTAGCCTACATGATCAGTACAGAGGAAACAATATCCCATGAGTTTTTACGCTCAATGTGTAAAACACAAGTATATATAAAATAAAATAAATGTATCGATAAAAATGATGATAGTTAACTCGATACTGAGATAGAACAATTTAGTGGTATAGATGAATCATCAATATAAATCAAATGGCTTCAAGATGATACAATTCGATAACATCACTTCTTGATTTAACCTAGTGTGAGTCAATATTAATTTGGATAGCAATTAGAGAATGATCCAATCCGATACACTCTTTCATAATAAGACTACTAATTGAAGAACGATATGATAAACCCAAATGGTAAGGGACAATTTTTAAGACTAAATAAATGGAGGGATGACAAGAAATAATTGTAAGATTGGTCAAGTTCAATAGGATAAATATTCAATATCAATACAATGAAATACAAATAAGATGTGCCTTTATGGTGCAAACAATAGGGTGATACATCAATTTCTATATAAGGTCAAATGACGCTCCAATAATATAACAATCTTTGGAACAATAAGGCCAAATAGAAAGAAAATGAATTCAAAGGCCAATTGTGTCATCATTAAAATCGATCTGTTAAGACCAAACAATAAAGAATATACTTTCAAAGGGCAACAATAATGATACAGTTTCAATAACATACTTTGGACGATATGACCAAACTATAAGAATTTATATTCCATAGGTCAATAATGATTTCACTTTACATCCGATCCGAGAAGGCCAACCAATAAGGAGCAACAATCCAATGTCACAATATTATTTCTTTCCTTTAACAATAGATATAATGGGAAGCACTTTGAACGATGGAGACAATATGAAGCACTTGTACAATAGAGACAATATGAAGCACTTGAATCATTGTTTCGATATAATAAAAGGACTCTCGATATAATATGATGGATGATAGAGGATGTAAATCCTATATGATATACTCCCTCTATTATCTTTTTCCAAATCTATGAGTGGCTCATTTTACAAGCAATTCCTAATTTCACAAGAATACAATAGTCTATGTGATATAAGTGTTTAAGTTAGACTTGTCTCATTGGTGACTTTACTGACGACTTTATGCTCATTTGATATAGAGCTCATAATGAAGCCAACGATACAGAGCTCATACGATCTGGTAAAATATTCATCCTTGGTTGTCATGATAATAAACAATAGGATCAACGAGCATACCAGTCGTGACAAGAAGGTGCCCAACATGTAGGGAGGATGCTCGAGTATCCTCTTTGTTATAGGGAGGGGGGCTTATCAACTAATAGGAGCAAAGTGAGGAAGCTGTAGCTAGGCCACCAACCTCTAATGGTATGAAACGATAAATAACGATAGCTCTCAAATGGTACACATGACAATCATAATTTTTTAGTCTTGTTACCCTTACGTGATATCTAGTATATATCCTTAACGTAGCACCAAATTATATAATATAAATAGTGTTGACAATAGGTATTATCTATAAAATCATCTACATTATAAATGGTATTAAATGGGAAGAAAATCGCCTCAATGTTAATAAGTCATGACCTGTGACTTTTGTGTCACGGCTATGACATCAAGTGTCACGGGCTGTGACACAAGCGTCATGTACTGTGACATCAAGTGTCACAGGCTGTGACACAAGCATCATGCATCGTGACCCGACAGGGTCTCTTCAATGTTCACAATCACGGGTCGTGACTCATGAGTCACGACTGTGACTAGAAATTCAATTATGCTCGTCATGGTCCGTGATGCGGTTATCACGACCATGGCCGAACGTGATTTTTCACTCCTTGGTGATTACTGGTCGTGACATGGGTACGAGCCGTAAATCACTACGTATGACTTGGAGTCACGATCGTGTAGGGTTCACGATCGACTGTCATCACGGCCTTAGCCGCATTACGTCGGTACACGTATACTGATCACGGACTGTGACTATGGCGTCACGACCGTGACTGTAGTGTCATGGGTCGTGACTATAGTGTTACGACTATGGACTTCAGCATCACGACCGTGACTCTGATATCACAGTTGAGGTCGAACGCCAATTAGTGCTTGGACTTAATGTCACGGGCCGTGACATGGTATCACGACCATGAATTTCATCATTACGGGTCGTGACTATGGTGTCATGGCCGTGATGATAGAGGGAGTTTTTCCAAGAAACTAGATTATTAGATCTGTTAACATGGAAAAATCATAAGACGAACAAACTTGATTTTGGATAACAAGAAGACATGAAATATAGGTTTTGAAGCATTATAGTCCTAATTCAAAATAGAATCAATAGCATGATCAAGGATAACATACAAATAGGAAAAAATATTGTCATAATAATGAAATAAAATATCCAGAGAATTATGAATAATCTTTAGAACCTTAGGACATGATCAACGATATGAAACCTAGATCTACAAGTGATCCACCACAATACACACTTGTTATCCCATATGCTTGTTGTCTCTTTGATCTTAACTTTTCTTGCGTTCACTTGCGGCGATCCCTCTGCTAGACGTTGCTCCTCCGTTTGTAGTCCAATCTCACCCTCTTTCGGATTGCAGAAAAAATATTTGCATAGGGAAAGGAATAAGGAAAATGTTTTCCTTTTGATGGAGAGGAAGGAGAAAGAGGGAGAAGAACTAGGGCCGACTAGGAGAATATATATATATATNGGGAGGAAATATTAATAATAAAAGAGTCCAGGTTCATTGAACCATATTTAGGTTTTCGGATTTTAAATTAATTAGGTTTTTGAATTTTAAAATAACTAGGATTCTGATTTTTATTTCCTAATTATGAGGATATTTTTGAAGGAGATAAAATCTTAGAAGATAAAATTTGAGGAGATAAAATCTAAGGATAAAATCTTGAGAGTTACATAATAACCTCCTTAAAATTAAATTCGTCATCGAATTTGGAGGTATAGAATAGAGATCCAACCAAAAGGTTCACATCTAATATTTTATCTCTTAATATCTTTCCTCACTACTCTTGTTCTTATAACTTCTAATAACACAATTAATCCTCTTTAGATTTCATGAATTTGTGTTATCAATTACATATCAATCTTCCTTGCTTCCAAAAATCTGTTACTAGTCATATGATCATTATGTATAATCATCTTCTTATGATCACTTGATAACTATGACAATAATATTTCATTAGATATTTTATTTCTTGAAGACATTAATCAGATTAAGCTTCTAAAAGATCATAGGTACAATTTCTCATTCATTTCATTAAATTCTTATATTCAATAAATGTCACACCTCTTGATTGTCAAATAGTAGATAACCTACTTCAAAATATTATTATACAAAATAATCAATTTTTTTTCATTTTTATTACTTTATTAATCATTACATCCATCATCACTTCTCTTGCTATACTAAACTTGTGTCTATCACTAATTTCTAACATTCATGATTGTCCATATGCATCATAATGCTAATCAACTTAAGTCTCTTCTATCATAACTTGAAAAATATATCTTTCCTTAATCAATTCTCAATCATCCTAATCATTGTATCCAATAATCATTTAAATCTTTTCAGTCCTAATCAATCCTGACATACTTACATGTGAATCATGTGATCATCCTCATCTTTGTACATCCTTAATAGGATGTCAAGAGAATCCTAGTGTTAGGTTTTGATACCTTTCTGTAACGCCCCCAAACCCACACCCAGTCAAGTGGTAAAATGTGGATTCGGAGACGCTACGACGATACAATTCTATTGACCAAATATTTGACTATGTTGACTAGTCAATAAAAATAACATAAAATTGGAAGAATTTGATAAATACAAGATAAATATCCAAATAACATAAGGCAGAAGTCTGAAACAATATAATTAATATCATAAATCTAATAGCTCTCGGGATTATTACAACATTTCTAAAATCAATTATAATGACACAAAGACCCTAACATGTGCATAGTATCAACATCATCACGAGCGATTTGTTGTCACCAGCACCACTAGTTTACCATCTACTACAGTACCTAAGTGCCTGTAGAATCAGTACAAAGGAAATGATATCCCATGAGTTTTTACGCCCAGAGTGTAAGACACAAATAAATATAAAATAGAATGAACATAGCGATAAAAATGATGATAGTTAACTCGATACTGATATAGAACAATTAAGTGGCATAGATTAATCATCAATATAAATTAAATGGCTTCAAGATTATACAATTTGATAACATCACTTCTTGATTTAACCTAGTGTGAGTCAATATTAATTTGGATAGCAATTAGAGAATGATCCAATCTGATACATTCTCTTTCATAATAAGACTATTAATTGAAGAATGATCTGATAAACACAAATGGTAATTAAGGGGTAATTCCAAAGACTAAATAAATGAAGGGATGACAAGAAACAATGGTAAGATTGGTCAAATTCAGTAGGATGGAAACTCGATATCAATACATTGAAATATAAATAAGATGTGACCTTATGATGCAAACCATAGGGTGATACATCAATATCGATATAAAGGTCAAATGACGCTCCAATAATATAACAATCTTTGGAACAATAAGGCCAAATAGAAAGGAAATGAATTCAAAGACCAATTGTACCATCATTAATGATGAAATAGATCCGACAAGGTTAAACAACTTTCAAAGGCCAACAATAATGATATAGTTCCAATAACATACTTTGGACGATATGACCAAACTACAAGAAATTATATTCCAAAGGTCAATAATGATTTCACTTTATATCCGCTCCGATAAGGCCAACCAATAAGGAGCAACATTCCAAGGCCACAATATTCTTTTTTCTTTAAAAATAGAGACAATGAGAATCACTTTGAATTATGGAGACAATATGATGCACTTTCTACAATAGAGGCAATATGAAGCACTTGAATCACTGTTTTGATATAATAAAATGAGACTCGATATAATATGATGGATGATATAAGATGTAAATCCTATATGATACTCTCCATCTATTATCTTTTTCCAAATCTGTGGGTGACTCATTTTATAAGCAATTCCTAATTTCACAAAAATACAATAGTTTAGGCGATATATAAGTGTTTAAGTTGGACTTGTCTTATTAGTGACTTTACTGGCGCCTTTATGTTCATTCGGTACATAGCTTATAATGAAGTCAATGATACATAGCTCATATGATCCGCTACAATGTTCATCCTGAATTGTCATGATAATAAACAATAGGGTCAATGGGGGTACCAGTCGTGACAAGACAATGTCCAACATGTGGGGAGGATGCTCGAGTATCCTCTTTATTATAGGGAAGGGAGCTCTTCAACTATCAGGAGCAAAGTGAGGAAGAACCATAATTTTTAGTCTTGTTACCCTTACGCGATATCTAGTATACGTCCTTAACGTAACACCAAATTATATAATATAAATAGTGTTGATAGTAAGTATTTCTATAAAATCATCTACATTATAAATGGTATGAAATGGGAAGAAAATCAACTCAATGTTAGTAAGTCATGGCCCGTGACTTCTATCTCACGGTCGTGACATCAAATGTCACGGGCCATGACACAAGTGTCACGCCCCGTGACCCGACAGGGTCTCTTCACTGTTCACAGTCAAAGGCCGTGACTCATGAGTCACGATTGTGACTAGAAATTTAATTATGCTCATCATGTTCCATGACGTGGGTATCACGACCATGGCCGAATGTGATCTTCCACTCCTTGGTGATTACGAGTCATGACATGGGTATCACGGGCTCTAAGTTATTACGTATGACTTGATGTCACAATGGTGTAGGATTCATGACCGACCGTTAACACGGTCTTAGCCGCATTATGACAATAAATGCATGTCGATCATGAACTATGACTATGGCGTCACGATCGTGACCGTGGCATCATGGGTCGTGACTATGGTGTCACGACCGTGGACTTCAACGTCATGACCATGACTCTGATATCACGATCGATGTCGAACGTTGGTTAGTGCCTAGACTTAATATCACAAGCTGTGACATGGTGTCACGACCATGAATTTCATCGTTACGGGCCGTGACTCTCGTGTCATGATCGTGACGGTAGAGGGAGTTTTTTCGAGAAACTGGATAATAGACTATCCTATTAGATCCGTTAACATGGGAAAATCAGAACATGAACAAACTTGATTCGGATAACAAGAAGACATAAAATCTAGGTTTTGAAGCATTATAATCCTAATTCAAAATAGAATCAATAGCATGATCAATGATAACATACAAATAGGAAAAAACACTATCATAATAATGAGATAAAATATTCAGAGGATTATGAATAATCTTTAGAACCTTAGAACATGATCAACGATATGAAACCTAGGTCTACAAGTGATCTGTCACAATACACACTTGTTAGCCCATATGCTTGTTATCTCGTTCGATCTTAACTTTTCTTGCGCTCCCTTACGGCGATCCCTCTCCTAGACGTCGCTTCTCCGTTCGTAGTCTAATCTCGCCCTCTTCCGAATTACAGGAAAATATTTGCATAGAGAAAAGAAGGAAAATGTTTCCTTTTGATGGAGATGAAGGAGAAAGAGGGGGAAGAATTAGGGTCAGCTGGGAGAATATATATTATATATATATATATATATATATATGTATATAGGGAGGAAATATTAATAATAAAAGAGTCCAGGTTCATTGAACTATATTTGGATTTTCGAATTTTAAAAATAATATGAAAATAAATATATGATTGATCTTTCGGTGTCCAGGGTTATTAGCACCTAACTAATCCGGAGTCGAGTTAAAGAGTGGAACGGTATTCCTTTGGTCAAATTGATATTTCGAGGCTCGAACTCTGAGCTACTAACTTTCGATCTCACGTTCCTACTAATAAGGTGTATCAACTAAATTTGGTTGAAATATTGAATCTTGAACGATATAAAAAGAGGAAAGAAAAAAAAGAAAAAATGTTTCGTATACATTATTGATTCATTTGGGTTGGGCTCATATCTGTCTTAGAGCCCAATAAATCGAGGCCATTTTAGTCGATAACTCAAAATGTCGTGAAAGTACTCGTAGGTAGGAGGCGGAGGGACTCCAAAAAGAAAAGTAAAAGCAAAAAAAGGAAAGAAAAAAAAAGAAGCCAACGAGGGTTCGATCGCAAGGCTGAAACCAACCAAGAGGCGGAAGGAAGGAGGAAAGGAGAGAGTGTTAAGGGCGAAGCAAAGCGAGGAGGTTGTGGTGGTGGTTGCCGCCGGCGATGGACGTGGTGAAGGCGCAGCAGATCTCGGGACGGGCGGTGGAGAAGGTGGTGGTGCACCCCCTGGTGCTCCTCAGCATCGTCGACCACTACAACCGCGTCGCCCGCGACTCCCGCAAGCGCGTCCTCGGCGTCCTCCTCGGCTCCTCATCCAGGGGCGTCGTCGACGTCACCAACAGCTACGCAGGTTTCATTTTCCCCATCATTTGCTCATCAACCAAATCTCTCCACCGCAGCAGCACCCCGATGCGGCGGCTGCGGAGTTAGGGTTTTCGTTGTTCGTTGCCCGCTCTTGCTTAGGATTGGTTCTACTTTATAATTAATTTTACGGTTAGATGTGTAGGAAGAATGGATTCAGTGGGCAAATGTAGGCCTTAGTTTTGGAAAAATAAATAGAAGTCTAAGAATTCAAACTTTGTTTGTTGTTTACGTAGATAGATGAATTTGTTAATCTTGCTCTTATGGCTTCATCAGTGGATCTAAGTTTGGATCCATTTCCTAACTTCACTGGGTACTAGATAACGAGAATCCTGATTAGATTTGCTATACGGTGGTTCTATTGGTGTTGGATTATGCTTGTCGGAGCACTAAAAGTTGGATCTTGTGACTCATTTTGTTGGCACAAGCCTTTAAAAGAAAACTTGCGCTCTAAACTACGATCAACACTACCACATAGGCAAAGCACTTAGAAACTTCGGATGTTTCAACTGTATGATAATATTAAGCTATGAACTCAAGTTGACTGGTTCATTTCCAGAGTTTTACTATCACTAGGTTACTAATGATGTGCTTGGGCCTTCTCTTTGATGGTTGCACACATTCCATGTCTTGTGCTTGATGCTTGTCTGGGCAGCTCTACTGGATGGTTCATCCAGATGGTGAACTAATTAATCCATGCCTTTTTGTATTTTCCCCAATCTTATGCATCTCTTGTCAGGTTTGTCAAATGGTTAGAGAGATTCTAGTATTTCAGTTTAACGACCGTAATCAAAGGATCCCAAGAAATACAAACTAAAAACAGGAATTCTACTGGCAGACGTAGAAGAATGACATACACAAACTATGCAAAGTAGAATAAGCAAATATAGCAAAGAAATTCTGATGGTTAAAAGAGGGATTACGCTAGTGTCCAATCGGCACTATGGGTAACCATTTAGCCAAGAACTTAATTGGATGGTTTCGTCAGCGTGCAATTTAGTTTTCATTCATGCCTAATTTTACTTTTCTATCAACCATACACAAGAAACTGCTAAATGGAACTTACAATAGTTTGTTTGTGTGCCCTTGGGCAGAAAAACTTTACAATAAGTGCTGCATCTTTTTCGACTTAGATATGTATATACACATATATGAATGACTAGCTTTCCCTATTCATCCTTTTACCCATAAAAATCAAGAAAAAATTGTTAAGAGTGGTTTCGACTGTATTTGGACTTTGGTATGTTATTGTTAACTTCACTATACTAATCAACCATGGATTTTATTCTTTCCAAGATTCTGATGATGACTGTAGAAACCAAGCCAAATCATGCTGACTGAGATGGTACTTTTCAGGTTGTTAGACATCTGGAGAGTTCAAGGACTAATCTTAGTCGAAGAATCTATGGTGTGCTTCGGCTGGTATAGAGTTGAATACACTAAAAAAGGGCAAAATAATAAAATGGTCTGCTTCAGTACAGCCTCAAATTAGCACCACACTACACCAGTGATCTGGCCTTAAGCCATTTAAGACAGTTATTTCATACCTTCTTAAAGATTCAATGCGACATTTACTTCCATGTTTTTCAATTGCATCCCATGTTATTGGTTGCAAGATTGTCAATCTCGTAAATTGTACTTAGCATGGAAAAAAGGTTGGGTAAACACGTAAACCGTGGGATCGTTGCAGGACATGCCCGATTCTACCGAACTTTAGTTTTGCAGTATTCTAGAGTCTAGCTAAATATATAACAATGTCAAACCTACTTTAAAAATACTACCAAGTATTTCCTAAAAAATGTTACTAAAAAAACTCACCCTGCAACCTGCAGCCTGCCTCTCACTCACCCTGCAGCCTGCCTGCCCAAGAGCAGGGGCATTGTACTACTTGCGAGCAGTCTCGTGAGCATGGGCAGAAAATTGACTACTTGTCATCAGTCTGCTCGGGAGCAGACTCCAGTTGCCATCAGTCTGCTGGCGAACAGTTCTGCTTGAGCAGAAAAGGAGCTCCCTCTTCCACGGACAGTCTGCCCCCTCTCCTACCTGCAAGCAAAAGAGGTATATATATATATATATATATATATATATATATATAGAGAGAGAGAGAGAGAGAGAGAGAGAGTAAATTGGCGAGGTGATGATGCATAGGAAGCAGCAGCGATCAGTATCAGCAAGCAGCATCTCGAACACGAAGAGGCAAACAGCAAGGTTGGAGTGAATGCAGCAGTCCTAATTCTTGCTTCTCAGGGTAAGCATCGGGGCTTCGCCTGGGACTTGGGGTAATTTGGGCTGCTGTGGGACCCACCAACTAAAGTATAAACGAAAAAAATGGGTGGAAGCAACTTGAGGCTATTCCTACCGAGTTTACGAGCCAGCACGTGATTCTGTCATGTGCTAGCTCAAAACGAGTCAGAGTGCGATTCAACATGGTTTAGGTTGGTGAGTTCATAGAATCGTCTGATTCCACGAGTCAGCTTGCGATTTTGACAACCATGATTCGGCGTATAACTTGATAGTTCTTATGGAGTTGTATTATTCTGTAGTTCATGTTTTATTCATTGCTTCTTCTGTTATTCACAAATGTTTGAGAGCAAATCTTTGCTTTCAATATGTGCCTTATGATATTGCTACTTGACTGTTGTCTTATTCAATTTAGTTGTCTTGAACCTTAAAAAATAGTTAAATTGAAATGATGGTGTTTCTTGTAATTATCACTTTCTGCAGTTCCGTTTGAGGAAGATGACAGAGATCCAAGTATCTGGTTTCTGGACCATAATTACCATGAATCCATGTTCTCGATGTTTAAGAGAATAAATGGTACCAACCTATCACAATTCTCTTGTCAAATTTTTTTTTGATAATTCAATTTTATATATTTTTTCTACCAAAAAGTGAAGGCTATTCAATTTTGCAGCCAAGGAGCACGTTGTTGGATGGTATAGCACAGGACCTAAGCTACGAGAGAATGATCTGAATATCCATGCATTGTTCAATGAGTAATGATATCAACCTAATTCTTTTTTTCTTTTCAGTACCGGAAAACCTGACAATACAGTTTTTTTTTTGTGAAAGGGACAATCCAGTATTTTTTTTTGTTCTATTGAACATTCTTCCTTCTTTACTTGAACAAAAAAAAAAGAAAGTTGCCCAGTGTTTACTAAATTATGTAACCTTTGAAATTCATAATCAAATTTGCTCGTTATGATTCTGATACTATGATCATAAAAATAGTATGACATATTATCATATACAACTTGGTGCACTTTTTCCTTTCAATTGGAACAAATAAGAGTAATCTGCTCTTTGATTTTTGGTTCTTTTTCTCTTTTATTTGTAGCTTGTTAAGCTTGTGGATGAACTCATATGTCCCATTCTTTTAGTCTGTCACAAAGAATCCACATTAGTATTAGAATATGAATGTATCAAATAATGTTTGTTTGCAACATAATAGTTTTGTGGTTCTGTTTATCATCCACAGTTATGTTCCTAATCCTGTCTTGGTGATTATTGATGTCCAACCTATTGAGTTGGGAATACCTACCAAGGCCTACTACGCAGTAGAAGAGGTTAAAGAGGTATTGTACATTGATTATTCTCTTTAGTGGTTGCATCTATACTGGGACACTGGTATTGCCATCAATTCCTCCAATTTGTTTGCAGAATGCGACCCAAAAAAGCCAGAAAGTATTTGTGCACGTGCCTTCGGAAATTGCTGCCCATGAAGTCGAGGAAATTGGTATGATCGGTTATGCTATTTAGTTTGATATCTTTTGACTTCTTGAGATCCTTTTAGCTAGCACCTAGTTGATTTATCATTTTCTTAATCTTGCCATTTCATGACTTCAAAATATCTTATCCATGTTGAATTTATAGGAGTTGAACACTTGCTAAGAGATGTCAAGGATACTACAATCAGTACCCTTGCAACAGAGGTGATTCATTTTCAGAAGTAACTTCTTTTCTGCAGAAGTTTAGGCACTTAGCATTGCCTAAAATCACTAGTGAAATTTTGGTTCGATTGTCATGAGCTGTATCTGATTTATTGGAAGCTTCATTTTCTTACAGGTTTCTAGCAAACTTGCAGCATTGAAAGGGTTGGATGCCAGGCTACGTGAGATACGCGGTTATCTAAATCTTGTAATTGATGGGAAACTTCCACTAAACCACGAGATTTTGTACCACTTGCAGGCATAGCCTTCTTGCACATCACATCTTTTAATTATTTTTGTCTTTGCACCTTTATATAATGTGTATAAACCCATCAATAAATAGCTCTGCAACCATCCTTTTCATTCTCATAGAATGTTGTGTGTATAAGCAAGATATTTTTTTAAAGTATTATTGGCAAACTTTAGGTTTCTTTCTGATACAGGGTTAGATTTATTCTGCATGGTTCCTTCATTAACTGAACAACATTGAAATTTTCCTTAAGCTGGCTTAAAGGAAGCAACAGTAGGTAACGTTGTGCAACATGATAGGAGGGCTTATCGTCATTTTACATAAAACATCCATTTACATTGCACGGAGTTTAAATCCCGGTTCTACATAATTCATTATAGTTCTTTAATTATTTGAATTAGACTGACTGGTAAGTTTAAGTGAGTGTTGACAAATCTGACCAGTACTTTCTACCTAGGTTTCTATTGTTGCTTCAGTAATTGTCCACAATATTTGATCATTTCATTTTGCTGACTAACAATAGCCTTTTTAGTCAAAGTATTTTTGCCCATTCTTTGATGATGAAGCATGTGTAGTCGAGCATTCAAATTTAGTGTCTTGGTTTGTTAACTTGGGAATAACAGGAAATTGCTATAGATAATAGCTGCATTCATCCTAGTTATTTCTT
This sequence comes from Pontederia paniculata, assembly GCA_001647135.1. Lineage (NCBI taxonomy): Eukaryota > Viridiplantae > Streptophyta > Magnoliopsida > Commelinales > Pontederiaceae > Pontederia > Pontederia paniculata. The sequence continues at coordinate 16,487 of LTAE01004062.1, read as the reverse complement.
GAGAAGACATTCATCCTAGTTATGTTCTTCAACATAAATGGGTACATGATTGTCATTTAAACATGTTGTGGATTGTCTTTGAAACCTCATTAGTTCCTCTTGAATTGATTTTCTTGCAATAGCTATTCATGATATTGAGCAGGACACCGACTTTTTGTCCAATGATAAGATTTTCTGTTGTTAATAATTAGGCATACTTTCATATTGATTCTTTTATAATTTTCTGTTTGACAGGATGTGTTTAATCTGCTTCCAAACCTTAATGTGACTGAGTTGATCAAGGCATTTTCAGGTTATGCTTGTTATTTTCTCTAGAGCTAGCTCTGTTATGCATTTAAAATAAAAGTTAGCTTTTTTACATTGTTATTTCGATTGCTAATTTATTGTGTCTTCTGATATATGTTTTTTGTGCAGTTAAAACAAATGACATGATGCTAGTCATATATCTTTCCTCCCTCATTCGGAGTGTTATTGCCCTTCACAACTTGATAAACAACAAAGTACATCTCTTTTACTTCAATCTTGTTATAGATTGACCACTCTGTAGATGGATAAATTAGTTTATGGAAGTATGTATATTCATGGGAAAAATAAATTATAAATATAATGCTCTATCATCTCTTTGCATACCTGTTTTATAACTATTATTATGTTTCAAATAATAAGTGACTCATAAAGAACCACATGTTGCCAGATGTTGAACAAGGAACATGAGAAAGCTGAGGACTCTAAGCCCGTGGCAATACCAACAGCAGCAGGAAGTTAGTGTGCGGAGCATGATCTCGTTTGACATGGTGTTGAACTTGGTGCTCGGGGGATAATGAGCTTTCCGATTTTGGCTACAGGCTATTCAAGATACACAAAGCAGAACTCTGTTGTCCATGTTCTTTATTCTTTCTACTTTGTACTTGATAACTTTTCTCATCCGAGATGCTCAGAAGGCTAAAGAAACTTTACTATGTATCGGAAAATTTGTATGTCCTAAGTGCATCAGTTCATACTCTGATACCTAAAAAGGACACAAGCTATGCATTTCTTTCCATATGTTTTTATGTTATTGAGATTATTTACGAGTTTGTTTCCTACCAAAATTCTACACTTGATTGCTTACTGGATAAGCTTGAGCTTATTTCCTTGATTCTTTTGGCCAAAGTGAAGCAAGCTTTGTTGTGACATTTCAATTTGCAGAAAAAATATTATTATATGTGAAGCTGCTGATGATGCGATAGAGTTTTGAGCACAGTGAAATGGCCGTAGTTTTTTCTTGTTTATCATATCATTTCACGTTCAAGGTGTAATTGTTTGTTTCTATCAGTAACAGGCATGTGACTATATCAAGTTGATTGTCTAAGGAGATCTAACTCGGAAGCAATGAAACAAAATTGCCTCCGTAGAGGTGGTTCAGAGTTTTGCCATTACAAGTGGGAGTTACATGTATATTGATCGTTTGAAACTGAGCTATTTTTGCAGATTATGCGGCAGATGATGAATCTGACATGGTGTGTTGAGGGCTTCCTTCCGGGATGAGTTCTTCAAGAAGTTAATGCAGTCTTCGATGGCTTCAGACTGGTGAGAATCTCCAAACTGTGTGCATCTCTGTTGATGAGTCATGCTTACAGAATGTCTACCGGGCGTCGGCAGTCTCCCATCTGCAGGAATGGATTGCTGCTGCGCCTTGGACAGATTGCTCCTGAGTTGCTTGACAAATCTCCCCACTGAAGAACGAGCCCTCTTCACCATCCTGCAGTAATTGTTCTTCTGCACCTGATTCTCTCCATGTGCATCGTCTCTTCTGGTATCGCATTCGAATGCCCTCCTTGTGTCATATTCGAATGCAAGGAATAGCCCGGGCTCATGAGTTTCCAGGCTGAAGCTTACACGGTGATTCCCACCCATCCTCTCCCTCGATATGTTTCCTAATCAAACTACTCGACTCAATATTGCATTTGGAACAAGGCTGGAAGAGGCAGCTGAGTATTTATTGGGAATTCTCCAAAAAGAATAGAGCTAAAGAGAGAGTCTCTTCGGCTCTTCATTTGAGGGAACAAAAGGTGGTCAAAAAAATTGCTGGAAATGAGTTGTGATCAGTGCACTTTGACGAGACGGGCAATATATGGAGCAGAGAAAAAGTAAGAGCAGATGCATCTCTCTGCCCTGACCAAAAGCCGTGTGGGAGAGAAGGAAGAGATTGTGGCTTGTCGACCGGTTGGGGGGGAACTTGTCAAGGAAGAGGAGGCAACAGGCAGCACAAATGTGGGTTTTGGGTGGTGGGACGCATTACATGCTCGGAACGTTGCGTGGTTTTGGTGGCTGGCCGAATCTTCTCATCCTTGAAGCAATCGAAAGTTGAAGTCTGAGTTTGAACAACAAAAAAGATGATGAGTAGTAGTACTTGTGACTGCATGATGAAGCCACATATATATCTTCCCAATGATTAGACAATTCTTTTGAGGCAATTAAAATATATGTTGCTTGCTCATTATGTTGCAGTGAGCTTTATAGTATGCTTGGTTTGGTTCCTACCAGAAGCAGACAGATAGAGATCAGGATGAAACCGACCTGTCCAGGGGCAAACAAAGATGTGAAACTTATGTGATTGGGGGTGTGGCAGCAGTTATTTTGTCATGTATCGTTTTCATGCATAGTGTTCATGACTGGACTCTGGGGGACGAAATCTAATTGGGGCCAGTGATAAGAGGACTGTACTGCAACAGTGGATGCAATGGCATGGCATGGCATGGCATTGCACCAGTTACTAGGGAGCTGTACTTTGATACATACATATTGTGGAACTTCGTGACTCTTCTTGGTAGGCGTAAAAGCGAGGGAGTCAATTCTAACTGTTCTGAAAAAGAAGATAAGTTTGAAGCCCTCCCCCCGAACCCAACATCCATCAAGCACTTTGAACTAATTCCCAGTTAAGAAATTATATAATATCATAATATGAAAAAAACCTAAACAATTTATTTTCTTTGTGTTCCCTCTTCGTCTTGCTTGCTAGAAAGAGTACGTAGTGAAGAGGTCTTTGTGAAATTTTGTGCACTTTTACGTTTGGGTCTGTTACAATGTACGTAGATATGTTATTGTCAAGCTAATATATGTTGGCATGGGTAGCGTTTGATCGTTAGATGGGTGGCATGAATTCTAAATTTTTGTCCTTCCAATTTAAGGGATGTCTTCGAGGTCGTGACTGATTATTGTCACCCTTGAATCCTTTGATATTGAGCAATTAGCCAATTAGGCTACTTAGATAGCTAGGTATCTATGATTCTTTCGTAGCACTTAAGTTCGTTCAATAATTAGCATTTGACTGTACTATAGTTATAATGGCCAGCTTCAACACTATGTTTCTATTCTTTAGACCTATGTTTAGGCTCAATTGATGCAAACCAATTTTTATTTTATTTTGCTGAACCTCATCAATCGGATACGGAACAGCTTAAACTCGGTCTCATCACGAGGAGTTGGCACATATAGGTAGTCAACTAGATATGATTCTCTTGTTGGCCCTTGCATATATTCCTTGTCATTTTATACTTCCCCTCTTAGATTTGCGACAAGTGTCCGTTCAACAACCACTTGTCATTATTTTTTTACGAGAAAATAGATATTCCTAGTATAATATATATTGTATTATCTCTCAGCCTAATAATCTATATTATCAGAAAATTTATCATTTATTGAATTATTAATTATGTGTATTATTTTATTTATTAGACATAAGTAATTTAACTAACAATTCATATTATCATGTTTACTTATAAAAACATTATTAAATAAGATACACATTTTTACCAAAATATCCTTGAAAAGTTTATATAATTAAGTCGGATTTTTTTAACTCATATCACATTTCATAAATTAAACATATTAAATAATAAACTAATATCCTTTAAAAGAAAATGATAGTAATATAATACTAATACTTATATTTAAGAAAATATTATTTTAATGAATAATACTTGTAACTCATAATTAGTTATATATTAGTCTTCATAATATGATAATAGCAATTTAATATTATAAACATATAATTAAATAATTTTTATTACTAAAATTAATTTGTTTTTATAATAATAATAATAATAATAATAATATTATTATTATTATTATTATTATTATTATTATTATTATTATTATTATTATTATTATTATATGATGTGTTTTATTATATTATTTTTTATTTACGAAAGATTCAAAAGGGCGAATATGGAAAGTAATTTAGATTACCACCTCAAAAGCAATTTGCGTTGTTGGGCAATCTAAATTATTTGTATATTAAAATAAGTAAACATAATAATTTGATCGACCTAGATAACTTTAAGTTTAGAATTATCAATAATCTGAAAAGATTATAAGTTTCTTGGAAGGATCACCCATAGGGGAAACATCCCATATCCCATAGTTCCTAGTTAGCACGGGTAATTCCATTGGTGATATCAATCTAACTACAAAATTTTGTCTCTTATGAACAAAGTTATTAAAATCAAGATCCTATTCAATATCTTAAGTTGTAAGATCTACCATCGAATAAGAATTATGAGATTTGTGAGAGATTGATCATAAATATTTTATGAAAAGATCTTGATAATTTTATTTATAAATATGTAATATTATTTTGTAATTGCATATAATCTGTAATGCAATTTCAAATGCCACCTAAGTACAGAAAAATATTTAAACTTATGAAATATTGCTTGCTTAAACAAAAAACAATGTATAAATTAAAGCTTAGTACTAAAAAAATCCATACAAATTTTGAAAATATAGTTTACATGATATCCCTTGCCGATATATCTTTCAAAATTGTATTTGGCCATTTGGTCTATGTGTAAAAATGATTAAGCTTGTTCAAAGAATATAATTTGGGTCTCATTGTTATATTACGATTTTGATATGATAATTAAATAAGGTAATTTAAAATAATTCAGCATGTGCACTAGTTGCATTAGTAATATCGAGATGAGATAGATATCGGTTCTGCGAGGACTATTGAGTTTTAAATTCCTAAATCTTATCTAAAAATTTGAAAATTTGATAAGTTGGTTAAGGTTAGGACTTATCTCCCCATTGTTATTTCTTGAAATAAACAACTAAATTGATTATGCAATTCTTGTGATGAAAGGATTGTATTCAAAATATAGGACTCTGAACCAGATAGCCTAACTACTTTAATCTAATATTAACCTAAAAAAGTTAGAATCAAATCAAGCCCCATCTAAATTAAATTAGGGTGTAGCAAACTACAAACCCTAAATTATCAATATATCAAACCAAGTAACTTGACAACCCACAATTAATGAATTTTGAACCAGAAAGATATGAAAATACTTGCATCAAAATAAACTAAAACACTAAGAAAAAAAATTAAAACACGGTCCGAGTCGCGTCCAAAAATAGATTGCATTTGCGTAGCTCAGTGGGTAGGCGAAGGAAAACAACCCCTGTCTTAAAGGAAGACGGTCAGTGTCTTGCAGCCGAAAGAAATATTTTTTTTCTAAAAATTGATATTCAATTAAAAGCAAAAATAAAATTATATGCAAAGAAATTCTATTAATAGTATCTCTCGATTACAGCTAATGAAAAGACTCATTACACAATTAATAATCCTGAACAATGATGCAAGTTCATAGATTTGCAAAACAAAATTATCCGAGAAACAACAATGTTCAATTAAGTCTTTCCACCCTACATAGGAATTATTCTAATCTTGAAAAGAAGAACAAAATTTTGGCACAGCTTCGTCCTCTCCTGAACTTCGTGGATCAATACCAGGCTCCTCCTCAAGTAGATGATTCCTTCAATGCTTCAGAAACTTTTGTAGGAAAATTAAGAGAGGATGGATGGCTTGAGGGCTACATGAAGGTCTACTTATAGGTGAAAATTTGAGATGATGCCCTTCATCCGACGGTCGGAATTAGCTAGTCCTTGATCAACATATCTTCATTCTCAACCTTTAGATTTCAAAATCGTCTTATATGTGAGAGAACATAGTATAAGTTAATCAGGCAACAAGGTTCATTTTCCTTAGTTTGAATTGACACAACAATTGAATGTGGCCCACATTGATTCCAAATGATGACATGTGACGACACATAATTTACCGTTGCACACTGTTTTGATCTTGACACTATAATGGACATGGATGACTTGAACACAGCTTGAATACAGAATGTTTCGAGTTTGCTCACGGTCCATTTTGGCTTTATAACATGTGTCTTCAATTACATTCCTCCAACATGTCCCGTTTTGAAAGTGACACAACCCATTGCATGGTGCTATATGATTTTGTTTATGAATTGTTCATCCGCCATAAATTAGATAGTTTATCTAAAAATTCATCACAAAACACACTTGGGTAATTTCTGACTCAAAATAAAAATGAACAAAACTATATGAAATGATGTAATAATGTATGCAAAATTATGAGAAAATTATGTAAATTATATACGTGCAAAATTTATATCTTTTTTTCTCACATCAAACATCCCAAAGCTTGAACACTTGCATGTCCTCAAGCAACTTGACAACCCACAATTAATAATTTTTTTACCAGATAAAAGACTTGCATCAAAATAAACCAAAACACTAAGAAAACAATCAAAACACGGTCTGAGTCGCGTCCAAAAATAGATTGTGTTTGCGTAGCTCAGCGGGTTGGCGGAGGAAAATGACCCATGTCTTAAAGGAACACGGTCAGTGTCTTGCAGCCGAAAGAAATTTTTTTTCTGAAAATTGATATTCAATTAAAAGCAAAAATAAAATTATATGCAAATAAATTCCATTAATAGTATCTCTCTATTAAAGCTAATGAAAAGACTCATTACACAATTAATAATCCTGAACAATGATGCAAGTTCATAGATTTGCAAAACAAAATTATCCAAGAAACAATGATGGTCAATTAAGTCTTTCCACCCTACACAGAAATTATTCTAATCTTGAAAAGAAGAATAAAATTTTGGCACAACTTCATCCTCTCCTGCTCTTCTTAGATCAATATCAGGCTCCTCCTCAAGTAGATGGTTCCTTCAACGCTTCAGAAACTTTTGTAGGAAAATTAAGAGAGGATAGATGGCTTGAGGGCTACATGAGGGTCTACTTATAGGTGAAAATCTGAGATGATGCCCTTCATCTGATGGTCGGAATTAGTCCTTGATCAACATATCTTCATTCTCAACATTTAGATTTCAAAATCGTCTTATATGTGAGAGAACATAGTCTAAGTTAAATGAGGCAACAAGGTTCGTTTTGCTTAGTTTGAGTTGACACAACAATTGAATGTGGCCCGCATTGATTCCAAATGATGACTTGTGACAACACAAAATTTACCGTTACGCTCCATTTTCGTAGAAAAAAGAGTAAGCAACTGAAGACAGAAGCCCCTTTCCTTTTATCTGGGTACACATAAAAGCCTAAGACTGAAACTCCTATTATCACAGCTACTCACCCAGCCATCTGTCCCCGAAAGGTGAGCAACTCACTGAGCCTTGACACTATAATGGACATGGATGGCTTGAACATAGCTTAAATACAAAATGTTTCGAGTTTGCACACAGTCCATTTTGGCTTTATAACATGTGTCTTCAATTACATTCGACCAACATGGCCCATTTTGAAAGTGACACAACCCATTGCATGGTGCTATATGATTTTGATTCCACTTTTATTATGAATTGTTCATCTGCCGTAAATTAGATAGTATTTATTTGAAAATTCATCACAAAACACACTTGGGTAATTTCTGACTCAAAATAAAAATGAACAAAACTATATGAAATGATGCAAGTGTAGGATCACTTGGCACCAAGAAAGGGGGGAGGTGAATTGGTGTAATAAAATCTTTAAACCAATTTCAGAAATAAAAGCAGAAGCTCAAAATCGATTTATCGCAAAGCTCAAAATCTAAAAGTTCTTTGTCGTGAATAAGCACAATAGTGATATAAAGTGAGAATGCAAGATAATATGCAAAGCGAGTAAGAGAGAAATGCAAACTCAAGACAAAAAAATTATTGATGAGGTTCGGCCCCAACTTGGCCTACATCCCCGCTCCGACTTCTCGACCTCGACACCGTCGAAGATCCACTAGCTTTCCTTCGTAGGGCAAGGAAGACCCAATTACACCAAACTCGTCGTTTCTTCGCTTCAAGAGGTAGACAAAATATCTTATCCAAGAAAACTCACAATCTCATACTTTTCTTCGCTCAAGAGGCTATGTGTGAACCTCTCTTACAATGGAGCTAAGTCTCTCATAATAATACAAATGATGTGCTCTCTTACAATCTCTCTTTTACAATTTCACACTCAAGAATAGGAGAGAAGAGGGAAGATTCAACAAATTGGCTTAAGAAGCTTCTAAACTTGATTTTCCTTTTATTCTTGTGTTTCCTATGAAGCCTCAACTTGTTCTAGCCCTTTGGAAGCTCTTTTAGTGTCTTGTGACAATATGACCATTGCTTTCTTCTTGGGCAAAAAATTAGTCGTTGTAACTTCTTTTCAAATATATCTTTTCACTATTTCGGCCATAACTCTTTGCACGGATGTCCAAATGAGTTGATTTATGATTCATGGAAAGCTAACAAGATTATCTACAACTTCTGTATTCATAGATCGACTCAGATATGACGGGAAGAAGGTCAAATATATCATTGAAGTTCGAATAGTATTTTTTCATGCTAAGGTCAGTCGACCGACCTTGTATTAGGTTCAACCGACTTTGATGAATTCTTCAACCGACCTTCGTGGGTTCGACCGACTTCATGAGTTCTTCAACCGACCTTCAATTTTGACTTCATTTTGGATCAACCAACCTTCATTATTTTAGTCACAACTCTCTGCACAAATATCCGATTGATGTGATTCTTATTTCTTTGGAAAGATAAAAACATTATCTATATTTCATCTATGCATTTCTCAATCTAAATCAGATAGGAATAAGGTCAATTATGAATGTAAAATTCAGTACATATAATTTTACTTTGAAATTAATAGACTTTCACTGTTTTGTATATAATTTTTTATGCAGATATCCAAATGAGATGATTCTTGAAATATATAAGTCTAAGACAATTATCTATAATTAATATATTCATGTCTCAACCTGGATCATAAGAGAACATAAATAAATATTAAGTTGAACTTTAGTGCATATAATTTGACTTTGAAGCTTTCAAACACTTATCATATTTTAACATGCACATATATCTTTTCCAATGTTTTCATAAGGTTTTCATCATCATAAGAATATAAATATGACACTAAGTTATGAAGTCATTTTTTCAACAATCTCCCCCTTTTGATGATGACAAACCACTAATATTAAAAGTGCTAAGTAAAGAGATAAACTTTAATATTTGGCATGTCAATGAACTTCTCTGAACTTTTCACTCCTCTTATATTTTAGATGCACATGCTAAGTACAATATAAAATTTCTTTTCATATTTTAGCATACACTTTTCTCTCCCCCTTTGTCACATCAAAAAGATGATATTAGTTAAAACAACAAAGAGGTACTAATGTATATCAAGTTAAAATGATCTCCATGCTTTGCATATAAAAGAGTTTTCAATATCAAAGAGATAACCAAAGTCATTTTTCAACAATAAGTACATCAGATATTGTAAGAAATATTTCAAATAAAGTTATAAGAGCATATCATATTTTTCTATTTCTTCTTTTGCTTTTTGTCATATAAAAAAAATTAAATTAAACTCATTAAGAGAAAAAAGATATTCCCCCTAATATATGTAAGATTTTCAATCAATGAGAGATAAGAAAGTATAATTCACACGTCATAATACATTATGATATAACATTCTAGGAGATATATGAATATGAATGAAACATTATTTTTTTCTCCTTTTAAGCTCTTACTAATGAAATTCATCTCTTCATACCTCCTCCTTTTGTTACAAAAAGAATTTTCAAGTTAGTATCGTGATTGACAAAGTTCACTTCTCCTAAGTCAAATATCACAATTTTAACTTATTTTCTAAATATATGTAATTTTTTTTTGCTTATCATATTCTTCACTTCTTCTCACTCATAATTTTTCTCCCCCTTTCTTACTCAATTTTAGATATGATTTTTTTGGCATTCATGTTTGATTTATATTTCTTTTCTCCTTGTTTTGTCATAAAAAAATAAGACAAGGTTTGCTCCTCTTAAACTCAAACATGATTATTGATAATTGAATATAAAATCTTAGCATCCTTGGGCAAAACATAAAATTCAAGAAATTTTATATCATCAAAATTTTGCATAAAACCTTGAGACAAAAGTGTCATAATAGTTTAAAATTAAGCCCAAATATTTTATTGCAAGACATGTAAGAATTTTTTTACTATGATAATAACATGTCATACAATAAGTCAATTAGTGTATGTATCAAACATAACAATTATAATTCATATAAAACATGTCTCTTCCTAATTGCACGCATGTGTAAAATTTCATATCATAATAACTCTTATATATTGATTTTTCAACTTGCATCATTATGATCAATCGAATATGCAAATAAATTTATCAAAGATCATAAGGTGCATGCATACACAACTTTCTTATAGTATAACAAGTTGTTAACTTATCGATCTATACACTCAATGCTCATATGATAGTACAAAAGTTAATAAGCAAAGTATTTTCACGAGCTTATTATAATCATGATATTCAAAAGTATACTTAAAAATCTCTTATAATGATGAGCATTTAAAAATATTTTTATAAGATCATGTGAACNATAGTTCAATTTATAAACAAATCATTCATAGAGCCATAAATATAATCATATTAAGATGGAATCAAATAAGATCATAATGTCAAGGTATTAGCTTAAAAGATTAATCAAGTACTCTTATAAGCTCACTTATCATGACCAAACATCATTATATCGATTTGCATAAGTAAATAATATAGCAATCGTATAAACTTATTTTTTTCATATCAAATAATCTTATCCAACCAACAATGCGTAAATGATTTTCAAATAATCATTAATAGGCAAAAATGAATTTTCATTTTTAACTAGTTTGTTATTCAAGTATATATTTAGTTCACATTTCTTTCTTTGTCATAAAAATACTTTATTATTCAAAAGCATAACAATAATGATAAGGATGAGAATATAAGTATACATTTTTTTCATGACAAGTGAGGTAAGTGAATGATCATACATCTAACTATCAATTTATCATATCACAAGTAAAGGAAAGTTAAAGTATCATTTTTACATATGAGTTCTACTTAAAAATTTCTTTTCAATCTTCAAAATATTTTCAAACTTTATGTCATTCATGTGTATTCAATATTTTTGCACAATAGACATTTTTCAAAAGGAGTGACCAATATGCAATGATTTCTTCTCAACTCATGATTTTCAAAAAATGGAGGAGATAATCATATATGCGAAAGAATATATAAACTTTTAATGGATTAATATAAGTCATGAAGTTTTGAATAATTCGTTTATCTAGCATGTTTATTTTGATTTAAATTTCTTTCTCAAATTTTGTCCATCCATATGTGCTAAAAAGTTCTTTCTTCTTATGTTACGAGGACTTCAAATTTCTAATAAAATTGTCATGTCAAAAGATTTAGGAGATGAATATAAGAATATAAATAATATCATAGATAAAAAGATAAGTTCTTCCTAAATTTGTGTATTTCGTATGAATTTTAATTTCTTTTTTATCTATTTGCTAGCATAATGGTCCAAAATGATAACTTATCATATACCATAACATGTGATCATTAGTATGACAAGATGTACATATCATTTTTCTAAATTCTAGATACCAATATGCATATCAATTTTTCAAAAAAAATTCACAGAGGTGACATATCAAGATGAGAGCAAAACACTTTATATAACATCTTATCACAATATTCAATTTCATATATATGTTTGGCATTTAGAAGATATTTAATATTTAAACTTTCAACCACCAATATCAATTGTATTTTAAAAATAAGGACATAGTTTGAAGCAAGAGTCATACAAAATATATATATACAAATTCAACTATTTCATCAAACAAGCTCATTTTAAAAATTAAAAGAAAGTATTGAGCATTAAAGGAATCTTCCATTTATTTCTTATAATAAGTATTCAATAAGTTGAAAAACTCATGGGAAGAAGATACACATGATTTTTAAATATAATATATTCTCAAATAGATTCATAAGATCATTTTTCATAATGGTTTGTCATATGAATATTCAAGCATGCAAGTTATGATCATACAAGATCAATATCAATATCTTGAAATTCGCATCAAGGTTCAAGTACACAAACTTATTTAGATTTGAGCAAACTTATTATCAACCATGTATAAATCCAAATGGTATATTTGATAATCATGTTAATATTTTGTTTTCACATATAAAAATAATACATTTTTGGAGTACTACAAAGATATATGGAAATAAACAAACATTCGAAGCTTATATACATAGTGAAACAATATTCACACAATGTTACTTATGCTTCAATAAGACAATAAAATTTGCACTTTAGTCATTGTGTCCTATAACTCACATTTGATCACACAAAATATGTAAAGATGACATTCAAATTATAATTCTTATATGTGATAATATAATACCTCATGTGATATTATCTAATGTCACTTATGCAATCACTCTTTGACAACTTGGAAGCATCAAGATTTGAATCATTTACATCCATTATCCAAGTATATTTTTTTCCGAATGAGAGTGAAGCATACCTACAAAAAAAATAATTATTTGTTCTTTGGTACCCAAACTTGTTTGGGTCTAACAAGATTAGTTTTGGTTCCTTTTGGACCTACATCATTTTCATGCCAATATTAATAAATTTTCTAACATTACATTCAAATGCATAATGACCATGAACACTACAATAATGACAAGTAGATGACTTTAATAAATTATCATTATCATGCTTTAATTTCAAAGTCTCATAATGAGAGACATTTAATTTGCATGAATACATAAAATCATATCTAGTTTTTTCTAAAATAATCATAAGAGGATTTAAGAGACTTTTTCTAATCATTTTCCTTTCTAATAAATTGTTTTTGTCGTCTTTGTTTGTATTCAAATTTGTGCAAATTTTTCTTTATATAGGAATGTTTCTGCACACTAACATTGCATTTCAAAGAATTTTCACTACTAAATTGATCATCAAAAAATTTTGAATAAAAGAAAATTTCTTTTCCAAAATCTTCTGCAACCTTGAATTTTTAATTTTCAAGCATTCATAAGATGCAAAAATATGATCAAGAGAAATAATTTTCTTTTTCAATATATCATTTTCAAACATGAAAGTATCATTTTCTTTTTTCAATAATTCTAAATCATTTCTCATAATATGAAATTCATTTATCAAACTTTCATGTTACATTTTAAGAGAAATATACTTTTGAATAAGAGAAGAAAATTCTTTATGTACATCAAAATTGATATCACAATCATCATCGCTATTTTCACTAAATGAAGAGTTTGAAACTACCTCATCATTTGCCATGAAGCACAATCTAGATTTATCACCGGATGTGGATGTGCTTCTTTTCTCTTCACTTTCATCCAAAGTGTCATTTTCCTTTTTATTACTTCTTTCATATTTAGCTAACAAAATTTGCCAAATCTAATGAGAAGATGAACATTTTGAAATAAGATTTAGGTTTTCTACATTTAAAACACAATAGAATGCATTTCGGACTTTATAGTCAAGTTTGACAAGTGAAATTTGAATACATATTCAAAGAAGGAAAGATCAACGGAAACACCATTTACAATCTTCTTTGGATTTTCGATTCTATTTTCAACTATTTCTCATATATCAAAATCAATAGAACATAGATGCTTTCATATGAATTTTTCAATGGAAAAATAATGAATCATGAAAGCTCGGTGGATCAAAAATTGATTGTCCTTCATTATAAATAGGTGTCATGCTCTAAGATTGTTAAATCTTTCAAACAAGAGCAACCAAACTCTGATACCAATTGTAGGATCAGTTGGCACCAAGAGGGAGGTGAATTGGTATAATAAAATCTTTAAACCGATTTCACAAAATAAAAACGGAAGCTCAAAATCGATTTATCACAAAGCTCAAAATCTAAAAGTCCTTTGTCGTAAATAAGTACAATAGTGATATAAAGTGAGAATGCAAGATAATAAGCAAAGCGAGTAACAGAGAAATGTAAACTCAAGACAAAGAAATTATTGACGAGGTTCGGCCCCAACTTGGCATACGTCTCCGCTCCGACTTCTCGACCTCGAGACCATTGGAGATCCACTAGGTTTTCTTCGTAGGGCAAGGAAGACCCAATTACACCAAACTCGTTGTTTCTTCACTTCAAGAGGTAGACGAAACCTCATCTCCAAAGAAGCTCACAATCTCACACTTTTCTTCGCTCAAGAGGTTATGTGTGAACCTCCCTTACAATGGAGCTAAGTCTCTCACAATAATACAAATGATGTGCTCTCTTATAATCTCTCTTTTACAATTTCACACTCAAGAATAGGAGCGAAGAGATAAGATTCAACAATTTGGCTAAAGAAGCTTCTAAACTTGATTTTCCTTTTATGTAATTCCTATGAAGCCTCAAATTATTCTAGACCTTTGGAAGTTATTTTGTAAGTGTCTTGTGGTAATATGACCGTTGCTTTCTTCTTGGACAAAAAACTAATCGTTATAACTTCTTTCAAAATACACTCTTTCACTACTTCGACCATAACTCTTTGCATGGATGTCCAAATGAGTTGATTTTTTGTTCTGTGGAAAGCTAACAAGATTATCTACAACTTTTGTATTCATGGATCGACCCAAATTTGAGGGAAGAAGGTCAAATATCTTGTTGAAGTTTGAATAGTATGTTTTCAGGCTAAGATCGATCGACTGACCTTGTATTAGGTTCAACCGACTTTGATGGGTTCTTCAACCGACCTTCATGGGTTTGACCGACTTCATGAGTTTTTCAACTGACCTTCAATTCTGACTTCATTTTGGATCAACCGACCTTCACTATTTTATTCATAACTCTCTGCACAGATATTCGATTGATGTGATTCTTATTTATTTGGAAAGATAAAAATATTATCTACATTTCATATATTCATTTATCAATCTAAAACAGATGGGAAGAAGGTCAAATATGAATGTAAAATTCAATACATATAATTTTACTTTGAAATTAACAGACCTTCACTATTTCGTATATAACTTTTTATGTAAATATCCAAATGAGATGATTCTTGAACATATAGAAAGATGAGAAAAGTATCTACAATTAATATATTCATGTCTTAACCCAGATCATAAGGGAACATAGACAAATATTAAGTTAAACTTTGGTGCAGATAATTTGACTTTGAAGCTTTCACACACTTATCATATTTTAACATGCACATATATCTTTTTCAATATTTTCATAAGATTTTCATCATCAAAAGAATACAAATATGACATCAAGTCATAAAGTCATTTTTCCAACAGCAAAAATTTATGCAAAATTATAAGAAAATGATGTAAATGAGATGTGTGCAAAATGTATATTTTTTTCTCACATCAAATGCCCCTAAGCTTGAACACTTGCTTGTTCTCAAGCAAAAAATTAAAACAAAACTCAATAACTTAGAAGGATTCGTCATGGCTTCCATTCCATCAACTAATATTTTTCTCCAATTGTTATTTTTAACGAGTATTGTCAAAATATTTCTCCTCGTTTCAAAAGATCTCAACATTGTAGAAGTTATGAAACTTAGACATATTTAAACTTTTTTTCTAATCTAGCTCCATAAAAGAAAAAATATAGTCAATCATATAATAGCATTAATGATGGAAGCATATGTAATTAATAAGCTTATGAAATTTCTTTTTTCACTAACAACATTACTTCTCTTTATGAGTTCTAGTCTTCAAATAGGGTTGCACAAGAAATTTTGTGTACTGGATTTTCGAATGATGACTCCCAGATAGGGGTGGACACGAGACGAGCCGAGCTAGGCCAACATTAAATAGATCATGCCTATTTAAAAAGTTTATTAAACGAGCTAGGCCATGTAGGATCTGGAATGGCACCAAGAGGGAGGGGGGTGAATTGGTATATTAAAAATCTTTAGTTCTTCTTTGATTAATCTAGATGTGTTATGATTAACGGAAGCAAACAAGTATGAATATAAACACAAATAGAGAGAGACAAGAGTAAGAGAACAAACACAAGAATAAACACAAGTTTGTTATCGAGGTTCGGCCAAACTCCTGGCCTACGTCCCCGCTCCGATCTTCTCCACGAGATCTTCGGAGTTCACTATGTCCTTCTTCAAGGGCGAAGGCTCCCTACAAATCTCCTTTCTTTGTACTGAGGACAAAGAGAACAACCTCTTACAATGTAATCTCTCAAGCTCTCTCAAACCCTTCTCAAAGGGGAACTAAGGCTCTCGTTTTCGCACTCTTAGAGAATTCAAATGGCCAAAGTTAGCCTCTCAAGACTCTTGA
>LTAE01004061.1:10736-29357 GCA_001647135.1 Pontederia paniculata | reverse complement strand
TAATAATAATAATAATAATAATAATAATAATAATAATAATAATAATAATAATAATAATAATAATAATAATGTCGCCATCAATGTCATAATTGTCTTATCACAGCTAACTATTTGATTCTTGTAATAATATGTTTGTTTTATTTGAAAAATTAATATTAATATACCACTTATAATAATGTTATATCATTCTAATGTTTTTACTAGCATATTTTTAATTTACATCGATATAGTAGTTTTAAAATTATAGTAAGATTATAAGAATATAATGGTAAAAAAAGAAAAAAATAAAAGATAAAAAAATATAAGAAATTGAAAAAAATCTATATAGTAGGTTGCATAAAAAACATACAAATGTTGCAATTATTAGGATTGAAACCAACTTGCACTTTGACATCACCGTTAACAATTCACAAAGTCATTGAATTTATTAGTTGATGCGTTTTTATTGATTTTAATGAGCTAAAATACATTTCAATTTTAATTTGCCTATACTTATGTTTCTACACTTAACCAAATCATTATATGATCTTAGAAACAAAAATCGTATATTTTTAAATATTAACAATCTTGCTTTTAATCTATTATTTGTGATCTGCATATCATTCTTTATTATGTGAGTAGCTAAAAACTTTCACATTTTTTTTAGAATGCAATGTGTATTGTATTATCTCATTTATTAATAATAATATTTTTAAAATTCGAACTCGAGATCTTTCGTATAAATTAAACCAACCAACTATCGATATTTGCATGTCATTCTTGAGCATATTATAAATAATGTCCAAATATGCTCTCGCCAACTCCATTATTCATGTTCATCCAAATGGTGCATAAACACATCATCTAATTGAATAAGAAGTGCAATTTTGGCATCTTGCTATGGCTATCTAAACCAATTTTTGTGTAACAATTAACTAATGCAAAAGCAAGCCACATCACTTAATATATGTTTGGTTCAAATGCGTCGTATCTAAATTCATGAATGTTCGTTAATCGAAACAAAAAAAAAATGCATGAATGATCAACGAATGCATCTATGTACATGAACGCCATGGATGCAAGTCAAACAACTTCACGTTATATAAAATTAATATGAACTTTTATTCATGCACCTTCGTACGTGCAAGGCACTTTTAATGAATGATATAACAACATACTAAAAAAAACACTAATTCATCCATTTTCAAAGTCAAATGCTTGACTCCATTAAAAAAATATGTTGATGTTTAATAATAAACGAAAAGTTGCTCGGCTAGCCTATATATATATATATATACATATATATATATATATATATATATGTACATATATATATGTATACGTATGCTTGATACCTTTGGATCGAGGAATAAGAACTTTATATAAAATACAAACCCATGAATACTTCCATTGATTATTACATCCCGTCAGCATGCATGCTCTATTAAAAACTCTATAATTGAATTGCTCGCAATTATAATATACGTGGAATTAAAGCTGACAGCTGAATTTGCTATGAATTATAATTCATTTAAAAACGAACACGTTCGGATAAAATAAATATCTATTTTATTCATTATTATATATTAGCTACCAGGACGCAGGTATAAATAGTTGAATTATTTTCAAGGTAATGTGCTAGATAACATACAAGCACATATATTAAAATAATATTATCTTTTGAAGACTTGCGATAAAGTTGTTGCTTGGACGACTAGCTAATTTAACTAAATATATGGTGATGTAACACTTACTCCAACAATCTTATCAAGATGTATACTTGTAGGTACCCAAATTTTAATAGCAAATCTGCAAAACAAAAAATAACCATCAGCGTCATTCTTCAAACTTATCGATGTGCATGGTTCATATTAGAGGCGGACCCACATAGATCATGAGAGGTCACGTCACCCTCTTTTTTCAACTTTTCGATGTATTAAATATATATATATATATATATATATATATATATATTAGTAATTGAAATCAATATATAAATAAAATATTAAAAAAATAATAAAATTGTGTAATAGCTTAAGTGGTTATGTGAATTTGGTTTATATCAAGAAATCTAGGATTTGATTCTTACTAGTGACTTATTATTTTAGTCTCTTTTAATTTTTTTTATTTTACCTCTTTACATTGACTCTCCCTATATTTTCGTCCTTGATTCATATATACTTAGTCAAAATATTAGTTTTTACCCCAAAAAAAATAAGGTCACTAATTGACTCATTATAGTAGTGACTGCCCTTATCATTCACTCTCATATGCATCAAGGACCATTCTGAAACGTGCAACTTGTGTTCAAGTTTCAATAAGATAATGGTCACCACGTGCTATCACTCTCTAGTCTCTTCCTCTCTCTCATCTTCATGGTGGTGGTGTCCAATTTTATCCAAGTTCAATTAGATCCGATGTCACTTTTTCTTCATTTATTTCAATAGATCTCATACGATGTATGTGTGAGATACGGCGGGTATATAAATAAATAAAATGTTTATTGGGTTGAGGGTTCAAATCCACTTATATTTCTTTCTTGCATCAAACTAATTATCTTCGCTTAACAACAACAACAACAACAAAGTCTTATCCCACTAGGTGAGATCGACTACATGGATCATACGACGTCATTGCGCTCTATCAGTAACCAAATTTTTAGATATATTATTCGTTAATAGATCTCATTTTATTAGCTCATCAAGTGTTCGCTTTGATCTCCCTCTCCCTCTTCTAATCGGACTCCAGATTATTTGCTCTACCCTCTTTATCCTTCTCTGAACATGACCAAACCACCTCAAACGATTCTCTATCAGCTTCTCACTAATAGGGGTCACTCCGACTCGTTTACGTATATGGTCATTCCTAATCTTATCATTTCTAGTATGACCACACATTCATGTCAACATCCTCATTTCAGCTACCCCCACTTTATGTTCATGTTATCCCTTCATAGCCCAACATTCACTACCATATAACATTGCTGGTCTTATAGCAGTACGGTAGAATTTCCCTTTAACCTTATGGGGTACTTTCCTATCACAAAGGACTCCAGTAGCCTTTCTCCACTTACACCAACCAACTTGAATTCTATGGTTAACATCATCATCAATCTCCCCATTTTGTCTTATAATTGATCCCAAATATTTAAACTTTGTCACTTGAGAAATTATAACCTAACTTCCGAATCGCCTCTAAATTGTCTATTCGTGAAATTGCAATGCATATACTTTGTCTTATTCCTACTTAAACGGAAACCCTTTGACTCCAACGTGTTTCTCCATATTTCCAATTTTGCATTAATCTCATCTTTTGAGTCTGCTAAAAGTACGATATCATCAGCAAAGAGCATGCACTTAGGTACCTCATCTATGATACTCTCGGTTAGAGCATCCACAACTAAGTTAAACAAATATGGACTTAAAGATGATCCTTGGTGTAGGCCAATTCTTATAGGAAATGCTTTCGTCTCTCCTCCTGGTGTCCTAACCTTAGTCAATGCCCCATCGTACATATCTTGTATAATCTTAATATATGCAACACCCACTCTTTTCTTTTGCAAGGCTTTCCAGAGTACCTCTCTTGGTGCACGATCATACGCCTTCTCTAAATCAACGAAAACCATATGTAAATCTCTTTTCCTACTTCAATACTTCTTCATTATTCCCCTTAGTAAATAAATCGCCTCTGTAGTGGATCTTCCTGGCATGAATCCAAATTGTCTCTCAGAAATACTAGTCTCCACTCTCAATCTATGTTCAATCACTTTTTCCCATAACTTCATTATATGACTCATAAGCTTAATCCCTCTATAATTTGCACAATTCTGAATATCCCCTTTATTTTTGTAAATAAGACCTTAATCTTCACTTAAAATCGTACAAAAATATTCATGTCCTTATGATTTGGCAAAGAGTAATTAATTAAATCTACAATCCAATTTGCAAATGTCCAACAAGAACTTAATTAATTTTATAAAAAAAAAGTATGGCCGAGACATTATAATGACTCATGTCAAGTTATGAATCATCTTTTAAAAGGCGTAAAAAGACATCACATTAGATATCAACAAACAAGTACGTTTACCACGTGAAGATTTAAAATTTTAAAAAAGGTTATATCAAATGACGGAGGCAGAATACATACACAATAATAATAACAGGAATTAACAATTATTGTAAGACACACTAATTTGACTTACCAGGAAACATGGATCTTGTTTGGCACAGAATACCAATGTTACCACAGTAACATGTCTATTTAAGCACGATAAATCAAGCAAGAAATGATACAAATGGGATATATTATAAGATTTTAATTCACATGGATGGGGACCAAACTCAATGGTTTATCAAATGGAAAAAAAAATGATATGGATTAGTCGAGTAGAAATGAAAATAGGAAAAATAAAATTTGGCGGCAGAACATATCCACAGGTGAAATTGTACTCTTAAAAACACTTGATCAAACTCGGCCCCTGATGTTGATATGATAAAACAAATATGCACTACTAAATCCAACTCAAAAAGGGCTTCAACTAGTTGGGAGTTATAACTATATGGATTCCAATCCAATCCCAGGTCTATTTGGATCACTCCTTCCAAATGGTTTAATTCCATCAGAGGTTTAAAAAGCAAACCATCATTTATTTCCAAAAGTAAGCATGTTATTATAAGTTTTTGTGAGGATCTTTTGGCATCTGGGGGTTTGAGTCAATCAGAAAAAAAAATGGGAGTTACTGCCTATGTACAAAATGATTCAGTTGCATATTTACATTTGTAGCTCGAACAGTTTCATGACTGGTAACGAAATGAACGCCCATGGCAATCAGAGAACCCTGAGCTGGGCGAGGAAGACAGCACACAGATCGAGAAAGAGAAGCTGTGGGCCGTTCACCCTCTGCAAGTCAAGGAGATACTTCTCTTCCCTCGTCTTGTAGAGCTACACCAAAGATGAATATCAATCAGCAGTATGTTCACCACAAAAAGAATCATTTATCGATCGGAACACAAAAGCAAAACTCCAATGAGCAAGGTAAGTATCAAGCAATCTTTAATTGTAATATCTACTGATTGTTTAACTTTTAAGACAACATACGGAGCGGACTTCAGAAAGCACAAAAGAACGAAACGGCTTTTAAGAAGAGAGCGGAAAATAATCCAAGGGCTGATTATGGCAGTGTGCGAGAAATTGCATCATGTACCTGGATTTCAAATTTGACGTCATGTGATGGTTTAAGGTCAGTGGCATCAAGAATTGCAGATTCATTTCCAAAGCTGTGGTTACCATGCAGGGAATTGTTGGTTGGTGCATGACCAGAAAAACCAGGAACCCATCGGCATTTCATGTTGTAGTGGCCAATCTTCTTCCAAGAAACACCCAATTCTTGCAGAGCTTTAAGAACCTCATTCATTATCTCACGAGGAGGAGCTCGAGACTGTCAATTAGAAGAAAAAGGAAACATCCATGACACGAGATGAAATAACTGCTCCACAAACAAAGTGCCCACAAAACTAGAGATACCTGAAGACCAAGAGCCCATTTTCTTTCTACAGGAAGCTGCTGTCTCAACCCCATTCCTTGTGTTTCCATATATCCCGATATGTGATGTGTCATTACAGAAGGGGACGTATCACCTGATGTCATACGGGATTCCTGAAATAGCACCCATTTAAATATATAATTCATAGGAGACACACTCTGATGAAATCTCATATAGCTTTTGAGGTATAGAAACAAACTACACACCATCGTCTCCTGAAAGTCACCACCAAGATAACCACTCGTAGTACGGAAGCGATTGTCCAGAAGCAAATAATACGAGACAGTTGCCTAAGAACATCCTTTCTAAGGTTAGATATAATTCAATTAAGAAAAAGTGGTGCTATCCTTTCTAACATATAAAATACCTCATTCTGAACTCGACTATGAAGAGATTCAATCAACTGGCTCTTGTCAAAACCCATGTTAATTACCTCATTAAGGACATCTTCATCGATCTGCAACAGGGACAGAAAAATATGCAAAACATGAAAAAAAAACATAAAAAGACAACTGCAACATGCAAATATATTGTACCATACCTTAGTTTCAAGTTTTTTGAGAAAAGAGATGCTTGTCTCAGAAATAAGGTGAAAAATATCATGAATCAAACAGCACATTTATCTAGACAACTACATGCTACAAATATCAAACTTGACTTTCCAATATGCAAATTTAAGTATAACATCTTGCAAGAAAATGAATATGAGCTACCTACAACTTTCTTGTATGGAATAAGATATTTGGTCAACGCCAGATTAGCAAACAAGGTAGCTTGCTGGAGACGCTAGAAACTTATTATTATATTTTTTTAATGCCAACAATAATCATCAAATATTTCGCATTGTTAAGTTTGACCTACAAACAATTGAAAAATGCTGTTTGAAGAACAAGAATAGAACTCCCCCTCAAAAAAGGAATATATAGAGTAGAATTAGACATCCACAAACTAGAAAAGTTCAGATCAAGAAGGAAAAAAACACTAAGAAATACTGCAGCGTATAACACCAAGTAACAATCTTAAAGTCACATGCCTTTTTAGCTTGTTGCATTATATCTGGTGGTGGCACAGCCAAATAGCGAGGAAGATGAGCCTTGAACCAAGGATGTTCTCGGATCTCCCGGATAGTTATCCGTTTCATAGGATCAACGACAAGCATCCTGGGAATTAAGTCCCTTGCTAAAGAAGATAAATGGCTGGGAAGAGTATACAGACCGCCCTAAACAATGATAACAAGAGACTCATTATACTGCGGTGTAAAGAAATAAAGAATAAACCATGTAAGGAATCTTGTACAACTTACCTTTATTTTCTTAAATAGATTGGGTATGTTCTCATCATCAAAAGGAAGAGTACCACAAAGAAGAGCATAAAGGATAACACCACAACTCCATACATCAACCTCAGGCCCAGCATAAAGTTTGCCAGAAATCACCTATACAAATAAAAATAGGTTATAGAAAAGGTGCTCTTACGCATTTCAGATAAATCTAAAAGATTTAACAAATATTCCCTCCGAAAAGAGACAATAGAATATCTTACATACCTCAGGGGCAGCATAGTTTGGGCTGCCACAACTAGTCTTCAGAAAATGTCCATCACGCATGACATTACTTAAGCCAAAGTCAGCGATTTTGATATTCCACTTAGAGTCCAACAGTAAATTCTCAGGTTTTAGATCCCTGTGAACTACCATGTTTCTGTGACAGTACTCGACACCAGAAATGATCTGTTTAAAGAAAAATGAATAAGCTTATGAAAAATCTGAACCATATAAAACAAACATAACACGTCAACGTCTTTGTATGTATAACAACAATATTATCTGTGTGTATAAGTATGAGACAAAACAAGTGTCACGATAACTGGTTGGTGAAAATCTATTCTTCCAAATAGACTCTGCTCGGGTTCGAAACTCACTAATGACATATTTATATGATTATTTTGTAATCAGCTGTAACTTTTATACTACAAAATCTAATGAAGCTATGGATGGTTAACAACTCTGGTTAACCATCCTTTTGTTCTTCAAAAAAAAAGTACAAGACAAATAATATTTCGTTATATCAGAAGAAAGGAGATTCAGACTCAGAAACAAGAGCCAAACATTTTTTGGAGGTATCACCAGAAGGTGATAACACCATAGTGATATACCTGTTGGAAGAAGCGGCGAGCTTCATCTTCTTGCAACCTGCCCTTCTCCACAATATAATCAAATAGCTCCCCTGATTTAACATACTCCGTGACAACATAAATATCCGATGAGGTCTCTATCACCTCATAAAGGCGTATAATATGAGGGTGCATAAACAATCTCAATATTTTGATCTCTCGCCTCACTACAACAAAAAGAAATTCCTGAATGTAAAATATTTCAAATATTCTTGTGATGTGACTGGATACTTAATCCATGGGATTCAATCAATTATGAGAAAGAGGTAAAAGGACAAAAGTGACATATCTTTATTAGGCAACAAGATGAACAAAACCAAAAACAAATAGTATAGCTTGAATCAAATAATATTTCGTTATATCAGAAGAAAGGAGATTCAGACTCAGAAACAAGAGCCAAACAATTTTTGGAGGTATCACCAGATGGTGATAACACCATAATTATATACCTGTTGGAAGAAGCGGCGAGCTTCATCTTCTTGCAACCTGCCCTTCTCCACAATATAATCAAATAGCTCCCCTGATTTAACATACTCCGTGACAACATAAATATCCGATGAGGTCTCTATCACCTCATAAAGGCGTATAATATGAGGGTGCATAAACAATCTCAATATTTTGATCTCTCGCCTCACTACAACAAAAAGAAATTCCTGAATGTAAAATATTTCAAATATTCTTGTGATGTGACTGGATACTTAATCCATGGGATTCAATCAATTATGAGAAAGAGGTAAAAGGACAAAAGTGACATATCTTTATTAGGCAACAAGATGAACAAAACCAAAAACAAATAGTATAGCTTGAACGACAATTAAACAGCCCTCTTAAAGAAAAAGAGACAAATAAACAGTGTGGAATTGTTTTCAATGTGAATCCTCAATTTATTAATCAGTATGACGAAGATACTATCACGAGGACAGAAATAATAATACTGATAGGTGATGCATAACTAGTTACCCACAATAACACCAAGATGATAACCCTAACGTTGTTATATGCATCAAGACTCTCTTCTGTTATCATCATACACATCAGTTCATTGCTAAGTAATTCGAATATACACATATAGCTTATCCATGCTACATCACAATACACATCAAGCAACTATCATGTCCAAGCTAAAGCGAACAAAGTATGAATATCGACAAAAAAAACATATATCTAATTTACCTAATGATTTTGATGTTTGTAAGTTGATTATATAAGTCCGACCTTACATGTGTTGGTAATAAGAACATATCCATACATGTTGGTGAAATCACATCCTTTGTACCAGAAAGTTAGTTAAACCACAAGATTCGGCATGTATGATCTGACAAAAGGGTAGCGAGATATCGCATACCTGAATAGACCTCTCTGCCCAATGCTATAAAACCTTAGCACTAGGTTTTAAAATAAAAAAGTGATAATAAAAGAAATGGTTGGGTTAATCACTCTAGCATGTATGCATCATTTGAGCACATAAAAACAGCGCATGAGGTTCTACTAAAGCTTTTATACATTGGAAAAATATCCATGATCATATTATCGAAATAGTGCATTTTTTTCTTTTCAGAGACAGTAGTCCGGTCTTGTCTTTCTGCATGCGGAGAAAAGAAAATACAAGCTTCAAATATAGTTTTAATAGATTGATTTTCTTTTGAGGTGGAGCACGCATGAGATTGCTAGGACTAAAAAAGCTCGACCAGCTAAGGTCATCAGGGAGACTGCAAAAGACCGACACTTGGATGCATGCATGTTTACATATGAAGTTGCATACCAATAGTATGCTAATATTTAGGTACATACTGGCGACCGAAAAAAAAATATTTAGGTACATATTGAAGCCGGTAAAATTAATATTAAGTTCATCTTCTCTAATTGAAGAGTAATGTTTTCGGATAGGTTACTGCTCTAATTGAACAGCCGAGGCCAATTAGCATGAAAATGTTTAACACAAACAACTACTTTGTAGAATAGATATCCAAGTAGAGTCAGCTAATGACTGCACATATACTTTTAACGAATAAAGAAAAATTTACCTTTTTCTTCCATTTCCATGCTTTTGATTTTACGTCTGTTGAGGATCTTGATTGCAACCTTATGCCCAGTCAATGCATGTTCTGCAATTTTAACCTTTCCGAAAGATCCAATACCTAGCGTCTTCCCCATCTTATAGTTTTGCAAAACCACCTCGGCACCACCTCCACCTCCTCCTCTGGTTGATCCTTCCATTGTCGCTGTAATGCATCAATAAGGAAACAATTCAGAACTGAAAACAAAAGAAGAAGATATGCATTAAATGTAGCTTCTTTAGGTTTTTTGCTTCTTTAATTTTGGCCCCGCCCCCAATCCCCATGGCGGGGCGAGTTGGATCCCGATCCCCAATTAGCGCAGGTCCCTGAACACGGCGAGGACCCCCGAATTCCCCTTCCTGCGCGTGCAGTGCGGCGCAACAAGGCACTGGCTTCCTGTGCACGCCATTGGAAGGAGGAAGAGGTAGAAGTAGAGTTGAGATGAGAAAAAAATACCTGGTAGATCAGATGAGCAGAGAAGACCCTCCGGTGACGGCTGGGCGGCCGGAGGGAGAAGGGGGAGAGCTCAAAGAAGGTCTTCTAAGTTCTAACTGAGCAAAGGAAAGAAAGAGAAGTAAGAATTTTTTTTCTTCTTCTTCTTCTTCTTTCTTCTTCTTCTTTTTTAATTAGGGATTCGAAGTGATATAAGTTGTTAAGGTTGAGCTTAACAACCTTAGTTAGATCCGATTTTTAGAAAAAAAAAGAAAATTCAGGATAATTTGGTTGGTAAATTTGAAACGTAAATAATTATAATTAGAAATTCTATGATTTATATTTATGAAAGTTATTTTCTTTTGCTTTGATATATATAAATAAAATTTTAGAAAAATAAATTATGTAAAAACTAAAATTTTAATGTAAATATTTAATTAAAATAAAAATATCATTATATATTAATAAATAAATAATTAAATTAAATTTAAAATTACTATCTTTTATTTTTATTTTTTGGAAACTTTTAATATAAGTAAGTGCAATTGGATTTTCAAGAAAAAAAATTATATAGTATCCAAACATGCTTTAGGATCTAGTTCGATTATTCAAAAATTTGATTTAATTCGATTTAAAATCAAGTTTAAATTCAATAAATTCAAATTTAATTCTGACCAATTTTTTATATTATAACTTTTCTATTAAATATGTGATATATAACATTAATCCATAAAAAAAGTATATTACAATTCATATTTATAAAGATTATATTTTCTTAAAATTTATTTTAAATAAATAAAATAAAAAACAATTCCTTCTCTCCTATAGTTAAGGGTGTTCATGGGTCGGGTTTGATCCGATCCGAACTCAAATCTGATCCAACCCGTTTGATTTTGTTCGGATTGGGTTGGGTTGGGTTGACGATAAAATAGTCATCGAATCCGATCCAACCCGATCTTCAATGGGTCGGGTTGGATCGAGTCGGGTCATCGGTTTATCCGATTAAATTTTTTCATATATTTTAATTATTTTTTATAATACTTAACATTAATTATATTTTAAAAAATAAAGAAACATATTTTTTTCAATGTTTTATAATGATTTAAAGGGTATAAAGTATAAATTTGTAATATACTTTAATTTTAAAGTAATATAAAATTCTTATTAAGAATAAATTAGTTTTATTTAATAAAAATATATAAAAGTTCGGGTCATCGGGTTGGGTCGGGTTGATCGGGTTCGAAAAATTGAAATCCGTACCCGACCCGTTGGTGATCGAGTTTTGGTCGGGTTGGTTCGCGTTCGACCCGATCAACGATCCGATCCGACCCAATTGACATTGGGTCGGTTCGGATCGTCGGGTTCATTGGGTCGATCCGACCCGGTGAACACTCCTACCTATAGTACTCATAAAAAAAAATAGAAGAGGAATTATCTAAATTGAGAGGATGCCAATTAGAAATGATCTTGATCGTTGATTATCGTTATTAGATTTGAATATTAAATTATTAATTGGCCTAATGTGTAGGTGATTCATATCAAACTTTATGTTGGTATAAGTTATTTAACTCGTGCGTTAGTTCATATAGGCTTTGTATTAAATTATTTGCAGTTCTATATCTTATTGCAAAATTTTATATTGGAAACAAAAGTTGACCTGTGCAAATGTTCAATATAATTTTGTCAAGGGTGCAATAACTGGTTACATATTTGGATTCTATTTCTTTCTCGGTGACTGAATCCCTGTAAACATTGCATTGACGTTAGGCATAACATTGACAAAGAATAGAATAGAAAAGGAAAAAAAATATGTAACAACAGAATTTATTGCTTGGAAGGGTGATTTCATTATGGTCAGAAACCTCAAAAAATAAGAATAAAAGATGCGTTTGCCGGGAGTCGAACCCGGGTCTATTGCTTGGAAGGCAATTATCCTAACCGTTGGACTACAAACGCTTGGATGCTTACATGGAAAAAATTATTTATACTCGTTTTATAGAAACCATTTCCTCTTTACTTTCATACAAAAGGCTGGTTCATGGATGCAAGCATGTCTATTTTTCCCTTTGTTTTTATTTTAGGTATATAGGTGAGAATTCGATTGGAGGGCCCATTATAGAAACTTAGTTTAGTATAATTTTTATATCATTCACTAGTAGACATCTTATATTATCAAAACAAATCAAAATAAGACAATAATTTGATGTAAATATGTAATAGTGCAAAGATCATCAATCCCTTCACTATTGTCATCTTAACTGCATTGCAGCCCTCACTCAACTGATTAAAGATAAAGAAAAAATGTGTAACATCAATGCCACTTTGGAAAAAAAAATTATCAAATATATCCACTTCTGTATCTGAAGGTTCATATAGAAAAGCAAGTAATGTACCATTCCCCATCAAGAAAAATGAAAGAAAAAAAAATAGAAATCTGCCACAACAATGACATGAAAATAATCTACCAGACACATTCTTATTTAATGTATTATTTTCATGTCATTATTTAATTATTCGTATTATAAATATAATCTAATGTGTAACAGTAAGGTTTCATTTATTATTATTATTATTATTATTATTATTATTATTATTATTATTATTATTATTATTATTATTATTATTATACCAGACACATTCTATCCCCTCATGTTAAACCCACCTTGTGTTAGCTGCTCATTCTCTTTCCACCGAAACAATGACATGCTCATCATACCCTTCCTAGAAACACCCCATGGTAACCTCTGAAGCATTTGCATTTGACCTTGCACACAAAGAATGCAAATCAAATAGATCTGTGTGCCCAAGATAGAGTCTCAATCTAAAATTTTCATGTGCCAGTTCTGTAATAATTTTAACAAGGTATCACAGCAATTCAACTCACATCAACACATATAATTTATTGATTCATATGAATTGCACTGGAGACGAAAGAGAAAGAAACAAAATCTTTCGAACCCTCAAGAAAACAGGTTACTATAAGGACTGAGACAATAGGTATGAAATGCACAAGCAAACTGATTCCTTCCGAGTGATACATGTAAATGAACCCTTACGGGGAACTCGATGCTTATACAATGAAACAATGTTCATAGAGTCATAAATATTCTCAAGATGCATAAGAAACATACAGCTATATATCGCATTCAATAAACCAAGCACATAAAGCGAAGATTAGTCCAAATATTATTCATTCTTGAACAAAGGCATAACCACAAGACCCTAAAGAAAAAAAAAATCATTCTTGAATCTTCATATACTTGACTAAAATTCCTACTGCTACAGTATGATTGGCAATCAAAGTTGGTCATTTCTTCACTTTGCAACAAACCTTCTACCTTGAATGGACTTTGTTGCCTATCGCTTTCCAAGCCATCACATTGATTCCAACTTCAAACACTAGCCCTCTTCAATCCTTTCAAGTGAAGACATTCACTTGAAGATCATTCTTCAATAAGCATATGTTACGATCAATGGCAAAACATGCATTCTTTGATGGCAATGTCCCACCTTCCCTCAGTAGCATGCCTCTAGCTGAATTCATTTGCAGATTCCCTTGCTCTTACAATTTTTGTTGTTACAAGCTTGACTCTATCTTGCTTTACACTTAAAAAAAACGTTTTTTGCCAGACAACATATAAGACTCAAGAGATGGAAGGGCATCACTCCATTTTATAGAACTCAGGGCTTTCCTACAGAAAACATGCAATCACACCTACTATGATTGTCTTCTCATTTCTGCTAATGTCTTTGAAGCCAAAAAGATCTTTTTACGTCACTGTTCCAGTATTCCTCGTACGCTAGGAAAGTTTGAGAAAATTAGTCCGTGTCCTACAAGTTCTTACATAATTTGATGAAAAGATTTCTCATTAAGAATAAACATATTCACTTGAAACCGCTCAGGACATTGAAGAATCCTAAGTTCATGGCTTATTTCCCGTTCCTATTCCATATCCAAGATTCCATCAGTGATTAAGGTTTAAAATGTTCATGGAGATGATAACATCTACACAGAATAGAATAAAAAGCACTAAGAAGAAGAAAAACAGAAAGAGAAAGATGGACTTATGTGTTCATGAATAAACAATAACTATCAGAGATCATGTCATGCAATGCATAAATAAATTCTCAACTCTATGAGATCATGTCATGTGCAGTATCATGCAAACAGCTCTTTTGTGAACACTCATAGGCACTGCTTAAATCCAATAAGCAAGGATGGAGAATCTTTAACATTATCCTTTTGCATTACCATTGAGCACCAATCAGATTGACGTTATCAAAGAGCCAAAGATAATGGAGACTCTTTAACATAGAAGAATGGAATCTCCTCTGTGCATACCTACTTTTTATTAGGTTTGCAGTTTTGGAGAAGCAAAAGTGACATCACACGAGTGCAAAAAATAAAGTTATCAAATACGTTGATAGTGTGCCCCCATCTTTAAGTTCATGGCCATATCATACCTGAAAGTTCAAAAGTAACGAATATCAATGATGATGGTTGGACTTCAGATTTAGTATCCGAAACCTAACAATCATAATAGGCAACCAGATAATTCTGCAAATAGCAGGTAATGCAAAAGAAATCATCTTTAAAAAGATAGTCTTACAATATCTGAGAAAAGATTTCATCATAAAAGAAAATGCCAACATCTATTCATGACATCACAATTCAACAGTCACCCTGCAGAAACCTAAGATCAAAAGAAACTATCACATACTTTGAACACTCATCTATACACCTCGAGATATAACACTATCTTTACTTCACCAAGCATTTCATTGATATGTACCTGCTTCAAACTGATGGATAAGGAACCGAGAGGGAAGAACATAAGAATGCTCACTCATAATTGGAGACCCCTATGAGCCCTTATAAGGAATGAATAAGCAGAGTTGATCTCCAATGCTCGGAACCAAAGTGAATTGGCATGTGAATAATCTTACTCATTTTCCACCAATATGTTCTGAACTTCACATAGAACATAACCAATCAATAATGCGCGAAAAGAAAAAAAAACTTATAATGCAACTTGACAGCAAAATCCTGCATTTAGTTCTTGCAAAACTCTCTTTGCCACCAAGAAACAGATCTTTTCTACTCCGATGACTCCTCGGAATCATCCTTCGATGCTAAAGATTGTTGTTGTTGAGATTCCTGATGCAATTGGCTCTCTCCGTCGCCACTTCCCCTCTCTTGTTCGACCTGCTGATAGTAGTGGCTCAACGCTTGGGGGTTCAAAATCCCAACTTGGCCATCTTGTGACAACCCCAACTCCAATCCAGGCATGGCATGCCCATGCCCATGCCCATGCCCACCCAGCATCGAAGTAAAGCTCATGGTATTAATGTTGCTGCTGGCAAGTTCAATCCCCGGAAACCCTATTCTCGGCATACTCGATGCTAATGGCGCCACTGCAGCAGCCGATTGCAAAAAACTAGGATTAAATCCATCCATAGACGGCTGCCAGAATCCCGGGTGTGGCCGGCCGAGATTAGCGCTAGTCAACATGGCCCAGTTGCCTGCTCTCTGGGCCATCTCATCGAGCTTGTTCTGCTGTAGACCAGCAGCGGCCGTGGCGACTGTCGAGCGTGCCGCTGCAGAGGGGGAAGAGGTGAGGATGGAGGTGGGGATGGTGCCGGTGCCAGTGGCAGCGATGATGGAGGGCTCGGCCTGCTGGAGGAGCCACTGGATGGTCTCCCCGTCCGATTTGTGGCCGAGCTCGCGGGTAAGTTGAAAGATGCGCGCGGCACAAAGCGCCGGCATGCGGATCCGGCGCCCCCGGCCGTCGACTTTGGTGTGTCGATCCTTGTTCGAGCTCCTCTTTGGCGCAAGTTGCCGCCTTTGCTGCTCCTCCTTCACCGGCGCGACCTGGTTGTTGTTGTTGGCGGCGCCCGTGTCGTTGTCGTTGCTGCTGTTGGGTTGGGGGGAGGCCATCACTATCTGAAGGTCTCTGCTTTCTGAAGGCGTGGAGCCTCTAATGGTGGGTTCCTTCTTATCAGAGGAAGGTTGGGGGAGACCCATCGCCTGATGGAAGGTCGTGGGGACCTCAGCATGCGGCACCTTTGTGGAGTCCATTCATGCCCATGCCCACCCAGCATCGAAGTAAAGCTCATGGTATTAATGTTGCTGCTGGCAAGTTCAATCCCCGGAAACCCTATTCTCGGCATACTCGATGCTAATGGCGCCACTGCAGCAGCCGATTGCAAAAAACTAGGATTAAATCCATCCATGGACGGCTGCCAGAATCCCGGGTGCGGCCGGCCGAGATTAGCGCTAGTCAACATGGCCCAGTTGCCTGCTCTCTGGGCCATCTCATCGAGCTTGTTCTGCTGTAGACCAGCAGCGGCCGTGGCGACTGTCGAGCGTGCCGCTGCAGAGGGGGAAGAGGTGAGGATGGAGGTGGGGATGGTGCCGGTGCCAGTGGCAGCGATGATGGAGGGCTCGGCCTGCTGGAGGAGCCACTGGATGGTCTCCCCGTCCGATTTGTGGCCGAGCTCGCGGGTAAGTTGAAAGATGCGCGCGGCACAAAGCGCCGGCATGCGGATCCGGCGCCCCCGGCCGTCGACTTTGGTGTGTCGATCCTTGTTCGAGCTCCTCTTTGGCGCAAGTTGCCGCCTTTGCTGCTCCTCCTTCACCGGCGCGACCTGGTTGTTGTTGTTGGCGGCGCCCGTGTCGTTGTCGTTGCTGCTGTTGGGTTGGGGGGAGGCCATCACTATCTGAAGGTCTCTGCTTTCTGAAGGCGTGGAGCCTCTAATGGTGGGTTCCTTCTTATCAGAGGAAGGTTGGGGGAGACCCATCGCCTGATGGAAGGTCGTGGGGACCTCAGCATGCGGCACCTTTGTGGAGTCCATGAAATTATGACAGCAACAACAAGAAGGAAATGAACTAAGAAAAAAATGGAGGAAACACCAGAAAAATAAAAGGTCGATTCTTTAAACAAGCAAGAAGAAAGGTCACAGGATGCAGAGAAGTATCAAGATCGGATTTTGAATTAGGGGAGAACAATCAAGATTGGATTTTGGAGTTCGGGATGCCAAGAGGATGAGAAAAAGGAAAGAAAGCCGAGGTTTAAAATCATAAAAATTGAAATTTGATGATAGGAAATTGAAGAGGAACGTAAAAGTATGAGACCTTTCAACAAAAAAAAATTGATCTTTTTTTCCCGAAGACTTTGATGTTTTGTGGGAGGAGAAAGAGGGGATGAAAGAAGTAAGCAGACGGGCAGCCGCAGAAGAGAAAGATACAATTTTTAATAATGTGGGGAGGGTTGTATTAGTTTGACTAGTTTAAGTATGAGGGAGGAACATAAAAGACTGGAACTTTGGGGAGGGAATAAAGCCACAGGGAAAGGTAAAAAAAGGAAACGAAAAGTGCCCCTCAAGTAGAACAAGAGAGGACGAGTGCAATGTAAAATTTCTTCTCAGTAAAGCATGCTCTCTCTTGCTATTTTTCTTGGTGCCTTCCTTTTTCTTCTTGTACTACTTGCTTCACCTGTTTGGGAACTGTTCAATAGTACTGTTTCAGTATGACACCAGCGTCCACTGCTCTTTTTTTTTTCTTTTTCACTGATTCCTTCATTCCCTCCGCCCCTTTGCAGAAATTGTTTACACAGTGGGATTCATAATTGCAGTTCCTTCTCTACAGATAAATGGTATTCCAACATGTGGTGGTGGGCATTCTACCCCTTTTGCATCTTTTCATATAAGGGCGATGTGCTCTTCGGTGTGCTATTATTAGTTTCCATTCAGGAAAGAAGACATGAACTCCAAGATGGGGACATATTTGTGATGCAGAAGATAACATTTCTAAAGTTTTTTTTTATGAAGCTGTCTTGAGCCCGTGATTTGAGATGGAGCCCTCTCCCCTCGAGAGTTAAAATTAACTCTGATGGGTCTTTCACGAGGGCAGGAGAGACGGGAGGAGCGGATTTTATCCTACAATCTAACAATGGTGTATGTATTTCTGCAGGGGCTCTCAGATACGACGTCAGTTCTGTGCTGAAAGCTGAAGCCTGGGGCGCGCTCATGGATGTCCGAAAGTGTATCGATAGAGGATATCGAGATGTGATACTGGAATCAGACTCTGCAAATTTTATTCAACTGATTAATAAGAAGGAGAGAAGTCCATGACGCTTATGGAGCATTTTGAGTGAAATCCACTACATTATTGAGTCTTTTGTAATTTTCTCATGTAATCATTGTTATCGTCAGTCAAATAGAGCGACAGATAGATTAGCTAATTATGGCCGAACATTGCATGAGAACATTTTTTAGGAGGATGGTTCCCCTCCGGACCTCCAAGACAATATGTACTCAGACTATTATGGTATTTTGATTAATAGATGAACCTTTTCCTTTTAAAAAAAAAGATGTACAAAGGGGTAGAATAAATATGCTTGAAAGGAATATAAATATATATATATATATATATATATA
>LTAE01004061.1:0-10730 GCA_001647135.1 Pontederia paniculata | reverse complement strand
ATATATATATATATATATATATATATATATGCAAATAAACAAGTGGAGTTTGCTGCAATTCCTTTTTCTTTCTTTTTGTTCATCTGATAATTGGCTGTTGCTCTTTGCAATTTGACATGTTAAAGTAGTTCATGTTTGGGAATTTTCGAGTTGTTGCCGGGGAGGGTTCATGACCTCACTGTTCTCAATCAATCAACAGTGTTATAACACCAGTTTTGCTCCAGGAAAGACTAATAATAATTATATAAAAGCAAACATTTATTTTGTTAATAATTACAAAGTTTGTTTATATCTGTATTTAAAGCTTTGTAATATTGTTTGCTCATGGTATTGAATGTGGGGAGCCTTGGGGCTATAAGCATAAATTGTTAGGAAATGTTGTGGGGGCAAGTGATCCTAAAACAGTTAATGATGAGTTGCAGAGAGATCCCACCTTTTGGGGTGTTTGATATTTGTTTTTTGAGAAACAGTATATTTGGCCTTCATGGGGCAAATGCTCTTGTAAGAAATAAGATTAAGTTGCCTACTTCCATTGTGGACCTAGAAAGTGATGTTTGTTGCAGAAACAATTTTTGGGGGTAGACAAGTAACATGTGGTCCAACATTAAGAGTAAGAATCTTGGTAGAGATTTTTCATGTCAATTTTACCTGCAACTGCAGTTACCATAATAGTTTAGAGAATAAATATCCAAGTCAGAAGAATTATACTGCTTGAGCTGTGACCTGTGATATTACACCCACATTGAAGGGAACATTGAACACAAATAATAAGAATATTCATGTTGTTATCTCCCATTTTTGTACTGTCGTCTAGTTTTTTTTCTATCGTTAGTTTTTTTACTGTGTTATTATCATGGTGACAATTGACAACCATGAACTTAACTAGATGGAAAGATTCGCCCCAGGATCATGATCCGGTAGGAGCTCCCTCCTTTCGAGAGGGTTAAAATTAACTCGGACGGGTCCTTCGTCAACGTCGGGAAAAGAGGGGGAGCGGATTATATTATAGGCACTAATGGAGGTTCTATCTTAGCTTCAGAAGAGCAATAATATATCGTGCATCAATGGCACTAGAAGCAGAGGCTAGAGACGCGTTGAAAGGGATAAAGAAAGCTATAATGGAAGGATATCGGGACGTTATTCTGGAGCTGAATTCATCTAACTTGGTGCAGTTCATCATCTGCAGAGTTCGCCCACCATGGAGGTTGTGGAATATTTTGAAAGATATTAAATATTTTTCTAATAATTTTGTAAATTTTAATTGTAATAATTATTATAGAGAAGCAAATATGACTGCAGACTGCTTAGCGAACTCCGGCAAAATAGAAAATGCCGATCTTTTTTGGGGAGAAGGCTTCCCTCTGGGCCTGGCTAGTATTTTGTACCGCGATTCAAGCGGATACTCTGATTTTTGATAATTAAAAACTTCCTTTCAAAAAAAAAAGATGGAAAGATGCAAAGGCATTTTTCCTATTTATCACTATAGTCACTAACTTAGAAGAATTAGCCCACACTTATGATAGATCTTTCTTACAATTGAGAAAGCATGGTTGTTTAGTGTTTAATCTTTTGGGTGCTTGAATCATTTGTCACATATGTTTGCCACAATAGGTGCATGAAGGCCCCTTTTTTTTTCTGAAAGAGTTGGTGGAGCAAGTTTTGACACCTATGACCTATCATCCCATATCACATGATCTCATGAAAAATTCTACTTCATTTAGAATCTTACTTGGTGGAAGGATATATTGAGACAATCTTTGCACATTATGATGTGTGGTAGTGGCTTAACGATGACTTGCTGAAAATAATGTCTAATCATGACCCTTCAAACCACCATTTCTCCTGGGGGTGCCTTTAGTTGTTGGAAGGTGGCAATAATGAGTTTAATTATATTGCAGGCATCTTGATGGAGATATCTGACATTTAATTAGAAATTTCAGTAGTTATGACAATTTTCCTTTTCAAATTATCTACCATTAGATATGACAACTTTCCCTGAACACTTGGGAAGGCTTCTGACTTTTGATTTATGAGTATACAAAAATTTTACATTTTCTATCCATGGTTCATCATGCAAGGCATTTTTTCCTTCTATTGGGATAGTTATACATGTACAAGAAAATTTTTATTAAAAAATACTTTTATTATAGGAGCAAGAAGTATGTAACACACTGTAGCACAACGACACTTTCTATATAAAATAATTTGATCATTATTTGTATATCGATATTTTCTATACAACTGTCTATATATATTTTTTTTTCATTTATTATAGTTCTTTTCTGCCCTAACTGTTCTTTTATATATTATAGGTGAGGCCAAAGATTGATGGTGATAGTCCGAATTGGTCCTATCAGAATTATAAATAGCATATATTATACTGCATTCTTTTGTGTTCTTATTTGTGTTTTTTTCTTTATGTGTGTTATGGAAATAGATGAAGATGGTAACTCAGGGACCAGTGAGTTATTCTGAAGAATTGTCATCATGGTCCAAAATAATCGAAGAGCATGATAAGAACAACATCACAATTGTCATCTAGGTCGCATCCTAACTTCACTATGCTCTCCACATGCCTTTTCGAAAGTGACCCATCTCCATTTGATTCAAAAGCATATCTCTTCAAAGCTTTGATGAGAACAAAACCCAAAATTAACTATACGGATATATAATTTGTTGACCATGCATTTTGTTTTTCTCATTTTCGATGCTATTGCCGTAGAAAACATATGATCTAAAATTGGTTTTCATGTCTTGAGAAAAAGGCTCCTGATTCGATTTCCTTAATTCACTTGCTTCGACAATATTTAATTGCTAGGGGATTGTAGTTTCTGAAAATTGCATATATAATCTCCAGAATCCGGAAATTTTGTTGGCCACCTGGAAAATCTGAACATAAAGTCCTGTTGTTATGTTAGCAGAAGACAGTTTGTAGACATGTGCATGCATGCATCTTGTCTCTTATGTCTCCATTGCAGATTACAAATTTCAGTTTGAACCGAATGCGGTATACAAATTGTCTCAACTCTGAATCAAGCAAACAAACTGTTGATAATGCTTTGAATCTTAACCCAATGAAAACCCATATGACCTCTTGCGCATCACAGCCGTCGAATATTTGGGGCGGCGAAACCGTCCGTCCCCTACGGGGGTCTCGCTGCCCGGTCAGCGAGCCTGAGGGGAGGTCTAGCCCCCCTGCGCTAGACAGTCTTAGGACTTATGTTTCCTATTTTGTATTGAGAGTCCATATATAAACTCCCTAGGGTTTGGGTTATTCTGTATCTTGTATCATCTGCTGTTTTTCACATCAAAGAAACAACTCTAACCGCCGCCCGAGGACGTAGCCCAGTTAAGGGTGAACCTCGTAAATCTGTGTGTCTTCTCTGTGTTGATCTCTCTCTCGTCTATTTTCATAACACAAACAAGCAAAAAAAGAAAAAGGAAATGGAGTGAATCCTGAATGGGACTGAAAACCGTACCACTTGCAGGTTTTGAAGGAATGACACTTCTTAGAGGATATTGTTCAGCCATAATTTGCACTAATTTGTCAATATAAGTCTATAGTTACTAATAATTCTGATTAAAGAAACTGATGATAATAATTTAGTTCAAGACTAAAATAGCTTCATTTCAATTATATATATAATATTAATAGCTTCATTTCAATTATATATATAATATTATGACGACAACAGAACTAGTCTTCAATTGAAAAATAAACTTGTTAAGAAAAAATAGGCGAGAGATAAATCAACACAGAGAAGATTAAGATACACGGATTTACGAAGTTCATCCTTAACTGGACTACGTCCTCGAACGACGACTAGAATTATTTTTTTGATGTGGTAAAACAACAGATGATACAAAATACTAAATAATTTAAATTCTAAAGAATTTATATATGAACTCTCAATATAAAGTAGAAAACAGAAATATTAAGGTTGTCTAAATTTCGGAGACTCCGTCTTCGAAAACCCGCACAGGAGATCGCGGGGGCTCCCCCTGGATCCCCACCTAGACCCATCAGGCTCGTTCACCGGACAACGAGACTCTCGTATGAGAGAGAAATATTCGACTGTGATGTGTAGAAAATTATAATTCAAGTCATTATCAACAAAACTCTTCAAGGACCCTTTAAAGATATATATGGTCGAACCCCCAATGGCCCATTAAGTCTGAAAGTTTGACGAGTTGAGCTGAGTAGACTTAGAATTTGTACACAAAGGTGAAGTTTTTAATCGTTTACTGCACTTGCACAAGATGTTGAAACATTAATAAGATCGATCCCAACTCGTCTGTTCTAATTCTTGGCAGCTAAATCCTAATTAATCTACCTTGATGTCAGATGACTGGATTGATGGAGGATAGAACAGACGTCCCAAACCAGACAGCTCCAGCAACCTCCTGCTCTGAGCAGTAAAGGTCAGAGCTCCGGGCGCTGTAATGTATATAAACCTCAGAATCCAGCCAACAACCTCCGGCACAAACACGCTCAACAGGAAGAATCCCCAGTACCATCGCGGCTGGATGATGTGCCGGGCTCGCTTACATACACTGTCGACTATTGCATCAGCACAATGCCGAGCTGTCTCCACTGGCGTGATCCAAATCAGAGCCTATTCAGACAAAAACAAGTGTAGCAGTGAAATTTGATGAAAAATTCTAGAACACAATTAGAAGATCACAAACGAAAATTCAGCAAAATAGAAAACACAGACAGATTTACCCAGGTTCACCTTTAACTTAGGGCTACGTTCTACAAAGAGATTTCACTATTATTAATTTCGTTACAACCGCTCATTAAACACATCTGAAATATAATCAATATATATGGATTCAAAACCTAATAAATAGAGAATCTCTTAATTCGTACCATACGAGCCAACTTAAATAAAAGTTCAAACCCATCTAGATAAAGCCAAATTACCATTAAGTATTCGCCAACTCCAAAAAAATTTGCATTCAGTAAAGCCAAATTATCATTAAGTTGCATGCATGTGTAAGTTTAGAACTCATGCCAAGTCCTACTGCGCAATCAAACAGTGGAAGTTGGGTATTGCAAAAGATCATGCACTCCAGATTGATACGTAGAAAGAATGGAAGTTCATACATCTAAAAGGCCTGAATTCACTTCCATTCTTCCTTCTCTGTTTAGACCCTTCCCCTTAGTGAACTCTGACTCGACGACGCCGGGAGT
Source organism: Pontederia paniculata (assembly GCA_001647135.1). Classification (NCBI taxonomy): domain Eukaryota; kingdom Viridiplantae; phylum Streptophyta; class Magnoliopsida; order Commelinales; family Pontederiaceae; genus Pontederia; species Pontederia paniculata. The sequence continues at coordinate 5,533 of LTAE01004061.1, read as the reverse complement.
TACGACCGTGATGCCGACCTCCGAACCGAGTTCCATCCTCAACGTGTCGTAGAAGTTTAACATTGCAGATTTACTAGCCTGGATGATGAATTCAGCAAAACGAGATTCAAATATTTGAGAATGTAATAATAACCAACAGTTGGCCTGATTACACTTGGGAAATTATCTCTACTTACAGCATAAAAGCTCATCCTTGGAAAAGGTATGTAGGCAATGGAAGATGAGATTGCGATGATCCTGCCATGGGTCTTCTTGAGGTGAGGTACCGCAAGAAACGTTGGATAGACTGCTCCCCAAAAATTTACATCCTGTCACAGATATTGCATAAATGTTTGCCTGTCAAAGAATCAGATATCTGAATCCTCCTCCTCCTTGATTGAAAAAATTGTAGTACACAATTAATTAGACAAAAGTTGTAAACATGAATTCTTTTATACAAATATCTGTAATTTCCTCTAAGATGCTCTGATATTAATCTAAGTTGAAACTTTCATAAGTGTTGATAATGCCTAGTGAAACTTATATCATCTTGCGCATCACCGTCGCTCGAATAATTGAGAAGACGGCTTAGACGGCGAAGCGCCCGTCCCATATAAGGATCTCGCTGCCCGGTCAGCCAGCTCGAGGGCATGCGAGGTCTAAGGGGATCCAGGGGATCCCCCGCGAGGGCTCGGAATGGACCCCCGAAATATAGAAAGTCTTAGAGCTTCTGTTTCCTATTTTGTTTTAGGAGTCCTATATAAACTTTCTAGAGCCTGAGTTATTCTCTATATGTTGTTTTACTATATTAAAGAAAAAAATTCTAGCCGTCAGCCATCCGAAGACATAGCCCAATTAAAAATTAATCTCGTAAATCTGAGAGTGTCTTCTCTCTCTCTCGCCAATTTTCGTAACAATAAATATATGATACATATTTTGCTGCCTTCTTTATGACAAAGATGAGACAAGGCAAAGGGGGAAAGAATGCTGTAGAAGTAAAATTAAATAATTTACCATTACTGATCTGAAAATGGCGACATCTACAGCTTCTTCAAAAAGGCAGAGATTCTGAATGCCAGCATTTACCACCAGGTGATCCACTGACACACAATTACAAGCAAATTTCGCAACTTTTTAAATACGACAGCAATTTCCTCATAATCAATTATCATAATATCTTGAAATACGATTAATATTGATGAGAATGATTGCCAATTAATTCCAAATTCTGAAGTAATTATAATTAATTTCATAGCATATCATCCTAAAACTGTTACGGAGCCACCAACTTACGTCTTCCAAAGTGGGCAACGGCTGCATCAACAAACCGCCGGCATTCGTCATAAACAGAAACGTCGGCCGGAACGCTGAGCACGTCCGGCGCGCCGAGCGCTTTGGCCCTCTCGCCGACCTCCTGGAGGCTGTTGGCCCTCCTCGCTACCAGAACTAAACGCGCACCTCTCCTTGCGTAACTGTATGCCAAATGCTGCGATGGACATATGAATCAGTCGTACTGTGCATGGTGCATGCAATTAAGTGGAGAGCGGAGCAGCAGCAGCAGCATCGCCGCAGTACCTCGCCGATGCCGGAGGACGCGCCGGTGATGATGACGACCTTGTTCCTGACATCCTCCGGGAAGAAAGAGGAGAGGCAGGAGAAGATTAGTTTGTGGACGTAGAAGGAAGGGAGGAAGAGGAGGAGAGCTACGAGGGCTGCTGGTGGTGCAACGACGTCCAGGAACTTGTTAACAAGAACCTTCTCCATTGCCGCTTCTGCTTTACTTCTTGTCGTGCTTCACACAAAAACGCAGAAAGCAATACATAAATTTGAACGAACAACAAAAGCGGTGATGAGGCACGTGGCTAACTGAAACGAATGTTATGCCAAGTGTCCGAATTACGAATTATTTAACAATGACAGAAAAAAGAAATTCGAAAAAATAATAATAATATCATATTTATTCAAGGACGAAATCAGAATAAAAAAATTAAACATAATAATTTTATTTAACTTTTTTTAATAATATAATTATAATAAACTGTTTGAATAGTCTATTATTTATTCTCTTTCGTATTTTTAAAAAGCATATCAATTTTGATTATAGAGATTTATTTTATAAGAATTTTGCAAAAAAAAATATAAATAAGTAGAAAAAAATTGATTATGAAGCTACCTTATTTTTTTTTATATTTCATCTATATCTAATCATGGTAAAGCCTAAAGAGTAAAGATTAATCATTGTTCCATATAATATTTTATTTTTACCAATCATAAATATAAAAAATGGGATATATAATTAGAACTAAAAATTAATAAGATGATCGAAATGCTCAAACTATATGTTTAACCATAAATTTTAAATAAGATGTTCATAGTAAGTTATATAGATACAACAAAAAAATTAATAACTAAAGTATCATACTTTAATCAATGAGTAAAATTAATAGAAAGATAAGTCAATTAATAACTAAAATTAATTAAAATGTGTAAAGTACAATTTTTATTTTAATTATGTGAAATAAATAGAATGTCAAAACTCAAGAGTCCAAAATTTTACTTTGCATTTACTTAATGAATTATACATATCATATTAATTGAAATATGGTTACCTATAAATTTTCATTAATTATGATGCTTAAATAGAAGTTAAATTATTGTAATAACTTTTAACACTATTTTTTTTATATATTTAAGGAGGAAAATATATTAAATTTTGACATTAAGTCTATTCGTTTCTTACATTTTGACAAGAATATTAAAATTAAATTGTGGCAACACAATAAAAAATGTGAATTTATTTTCGAACCAAAATATAATAATTTTTTGAAATCTCTAATGTTAGTGACGTTTCTAAATTCTACTTCGCATGTTATTTACTTGGGCCAAAAAATTCTCAATTCAAACTTTATTTCTTAAGAGGAAATAAAAACCTAAGAACATTCAATTTATAAAAGTGTTTTTATTATAAGTAAGAGATTAATAAGTGTTGTTATGCACAATTTTATCAATGCAATTTGACATAGATTTTTAGTCATTAATTTTTTTTATCTATAATTATGATTTAGTATTTAAATTAGCTATATATGAATAACGTATATATGAATAATTTTAATGATGAATTATAGCCATATATATCAAAATTTAATACTTAAAACTATATATGCATTTTTTCTATTAATAAAATAAATAGAGTAGGCAATTTAAATAAATATTAAAATATACTGATTTTTATTGGTGCATGTGTTCGTTGCATATAAAACTTTTTTTTTCAGAAAAAAAAAGTAACTTTCAAATGGTAAAATGAAAATTTTCTAATTTAATAGAATAAGTGAACAAACTTATTTGGCTCCACCGACAGAAATACGTTAATGATTCATTTTGAGTGCGTTTGTTTATAAACTGTATTATAAAAAAAAATTCAATTTTTGAGAAAAGCATACAAATAAAATAGAAAATTCGTATTTTATTATGGCAAAATTTTTCTATTTTTTTCAAAACGTGTATATATAGATCAATAAAAAATTGATTTATAAAAAAATTCAATAAAGATACTACCTACTTAAATAGGTAACACCGTACTATCTATCTTATCAACGTAAGATGTTAAATATACGGTAGATTTAACAACTTGTAACAAATTATTTAAGAAAAAGAATATCTCATATATATCGTATATTTAACATCTTACGATGGACAAAGTAAGTAGTACGGTATTATAATGTTCTTGACAGAAAAGAAAATTATGAAAAAAGACGATTTGAAATATATATATATATATATTATATTATCTCCTGTGCGTTTTGGGAGGGAGGGAAATCGAAAGGCCAGTCACCCGAGAAGCCAAGCGGAGTGGAGAAGAGGAGGAGAGCAGAGGAGGAGGGATACCTGCCAACGGAGTGCTCTCGTCGGAGTGGTCTCGTCGGAGTCCCTCGCCGTGCTTAGCAACGCATTTCGTCAGCAGCAGCGGTGAAGTCTCTCTCTCTCTCTCTCTCTCTCTCTCTCTCTCGATTTTTATTTTATTAGGGTTCACTTTTGTGCACGAATTGAGGTAAATGGTTAATTATATNGAGCTCTCCCGTCCTCGAAAGCAGGTGTTCTTTTTGTCTGCAATCTCTCGTTTCCTACATTTTACTCTATTAAGATCCTTTTTCAAGGTAACATAGTTATACTTTTACTGTAGTCAGGTTTCTGATGCCTAGAAGCCTGTAAAACACCAGTAAAAATAGGTATTAAGGTTCTACAAGTTCGTGGAGATCATGATTGAATCTTCTTGTTCCCAAAGGAGAAGGAAATTCTCCAGGATTCTAATGCTCAAGATATTGTCCAGATTGGACCAGACTACCTTATTGTCTGGTATTTTTTTCATCATTGTAGTTTTAGCCATGAATTTGAACGATTGCCTTATGTTCTTGTGGTTGGTACAAAGGTTGTCAAAATTTCCCGTTGACTCGGACGACCGGGCAAAAATGAGTTTGACTTGTATGAAAACACATTTTGAGCCAGCATGCGGTAGACACGGCATGCAGCCCTGCCCAGTTAACAACTTTTTTTTCTTTACCTGGGTTCCATGTGATGGCCTAGGGATGCCTCAAGCCCCAGTTCAACCATAACCAAGTGATTCTTCTCCCAATTTGCTTCATCTGTTTGCCATCAGCCTGCTGTTCAACGTTCACAGCATTATCTGTTTGCTGCTCCTGCTGTTCGCCGCTGCTTTTACTGTTCATCGCCGCTGCTGTTTGCTGTTCCTGCTGTTCATCACTGATAGCATGCGTCTTAGCCTTGCCGGTTTTCTCTCCTCTCTCCTCCTTCCTCTTGGCCTGAGCAGAAGAGGAGCTCTCCCCTTCTGCTGCTAGCAGGTCTGCTTCGAACACGTCTGCTCGCGTGATTCATTGCGAGTATCTCCTGCTTGCGAGAAGTTTCTGCTCACGAGTAGTCACAAATGATATCTGCTAACGAGCAGACACCTCATTCATGTTTCTCATCAAATTTGATTGTTTTTTTTACTTTTACACGTCCTGGCTCCATTTTTTGTGTGTTTGCTTTGTGTCACAATTCATGCTCTTCAGAGTCCTGAAATGCCCTCCTCATCTGCAGGGAAGTTCTTTCTTTAGTTAATACTTAAAATTTTAAGAAAATAGGTTGTTTTAAATTGTTATCAATTTAACTTATATTCTGAAATTTTAGATTATTATATGTGTTCATGACTTATAAATGATATGTAGTTATTATTAGATTGCTTATTTAGTATGTTAGAAGATTATGCTTTTCAGTGTCTTTTTGTTATCGTACAAATTAATATATGCAGATATTTTAAAATAATGTTTTTGGTAGAATCGTCCGTTTGTGTCACAATCTCATGTTTTACGTGTACACCTGACCTTTCCGTGTCGAGTCCAATTTACGATTTTGACAACCTTGGTTGGTACTTAGAACTAGCTAGTAGCGATAACTCAGTTCTTTTTTATTGACATATCTGTAACTTTTATTTAATATTGAAACAATTAGAATGTTTAGAAAGATTCAGATATTTGAGCGTCATGTTTTTTCCTTTTCG
>LTAE01004060.1:2249-34251 GCA_001647135.1 Pontederia paniculata | reverse complement strand
GGCGACGGAGCTGTTGGCGGTGGCGACATAGCGGATCGGGAGCGATGGAGAAGAAGAGATTCGTGCGTGCCCTAGATTTTTTTAGGAGAGAGAAGAAAAAAGTTTTTTATCCCTCTTGTTTAACTCACAGCCGGTTCTGTTAACTGAACCGTTTTTTAACTAAAAAAGCCGGTCCGACCGCGACTTCTGCATCCACCGTCGATCATCAATCCGACGGAGGGAACACTAGGGAGGAAGGTGCTCCCTATTTCAGTAGGGAGCACCTCCATTAAACCCTTGATATTATATCAGATATAAATAGTATTTTTTCGTTTTAAAATGAAACTATTTTTTAATTGAAAATTCAATTCTTTTACATTGGATTTAATCTAAATAGTTGAATTTTTTTAGTATCCGCTAGGCTCGGTGTCCAAAGCTATTAACATCTAACTAATCCGGAGTCGAGATAAAGAGCATAACGAAATTATTTTGATCAAATTGACAATTTCAAAATTCAAACCCGAGGTTACTAGCTTCCGATCTTTCAGCCTGGGATACACCTTTATTATTCAGTCGTGTCAACCAAACTTAATATAAATAATTGGATATTTGATTGACACATGTAAATAAAAAAAAATCTATACACCTATTGAACTCTTAATAATATTGTACACATTTGACTAACGAGAAATATGGATGTATAGATCCACTTTTGCATAAATCCATGTAAATATCTAAAATTATTAATTAAGAAAAGATAGTGAATTAAGAATCTCTACAGTTAAATTTTGTTTTTTTTTAAACTAAAATTAGGACGTTGATTGAGATTTTCTAACATGGAATGACCACGACATGATGTTGACGTGGAGACGCACAAACACAAGATGACCTACGACGATATCCAAGATTAGATCAAAGTTGTATAAACTATATAATGAAATATTTTAGAAATGTTTATATCTTAAAAAAACTGAATATAAATATGACAAATTTAACCTAATCAACAATAAGAATGACTTGAAAGAAAGATATACTATTCTTTTAATTAAAATATATTTAATTTCGACTAATACCACAAGATGTTCGTGTAATCATAAAGTGACACAGTAATTAAACTCAACAGTCTAAGCAAGATTTGACAGACACGACACGAAAACGATAGGTCTCACATGCTTTACCTTCTTATTTATTTGCGTATAAAAAATGGGATTATGAACTGCGATGTAGGATAATTGTTAGTGTTTGAAATCAAACTCGTTTACAAAATATATATCAAACCCTTGAAATTATCACCACAAAATGAATTATCATTGTTCAAGAGTAATATCGAAATACTGGTTGAAGACTTCTTACTTCCTATACTTCTGAGTGTGTTTGGTAACTAAAATCTGAATTCTTTCAAATTCTTGATTTATTAATTTTGATGTGAATGAACTAAATTGTAATGATGATAATTAAAACTTGATATGAATAGATTAGTTATGATGGATCTTTGGATGGAATATGAGAATTAAAAAGATAAAATATATTTTTAAAGTACATAAAGGTTAAATTGAATACAAAATTAGAATAATTGATTTTCTAAAATAATATGTTTAAAATATAATATTGTCATAAACAAAATAAGAAAATTATAGATAATATTTAATTATAATTTTTAATAAATATTAAATAATTTAATTAATTATTTGTTAGGTTATTATTTAAACAATAATAAGAAGTTAATTAGCTTCTATAATTAAATGACTGAGTTAATTAATAATCAAACCTAAAATAAATGATTAAGATAATGAAAATGAGAAAGAAAATATTTTGTGTGAGAGAGACGAGATAAAAAAAGATAAAATGAACTTTAAATTTAAATAAATTATAAAGATAATAAAAAAATTTGTGAAAGAGAGCCGAGAGAAAACAAATGTCCGAAGAATGAGAGGAGAAAAAAATGAAAATGTTATTAAAAAAAGACCCTCTTTTCGTGCACTGACTTTTGATTTCACCATTTTTTTCGATTCAACCAAAATGGTGGAACCAAAAGCCATAGAACCGAACACCGTGAACCGCAATTTCAGCTTCTTAGTTCTGTCTCAAAAACTCATGTCGTTTAGCAAAGTGATTGTCCTAAATTCTGATGATAATGACTAGAACAGCATACTGTTAAATGAAATGTTTCTTTTCTTGTTTCCTTATTTATTTCAGATAGTCATTTTTTGTTACTTTTATTTATCCAGCTATGGTTTTATGTAGCATTCAGATTCACTTGTTTTTATTTTAGTGATGATGAAGCAGTAGACAAGAATGAAATTGGGTAGATTGACTTGCACCCTTGGCCTTGATCAGATTATATAATCCCATAAACGCAAAGACTTAGTTGTTCACCATCAAGGAGAGTGATTTCAGACAAACAAAAATATTAAATGGGTTAATAATCATCCAAACTCCACCTAAATGTTAAGCCAACATAAGTACATGCACCTTGAGCTTGAACTCAGATAACTCGAGGATACATTATGTAAAAGTAAGGGAAACGTTGGTATGAACTCTACAAGAAACATAAAAGGTGATACCCCCAAATGACTGTTATATGGAATTAACAGTTAACAGGCTGAACTTTACATGGTATAAGGCAGCTGGTATATAATAAATGAAAGTTCGATTTGGCCTCTTGCATGTGCTCAGATGCTTCAGCATGAAACTTGTACCATAAAGGATCCGAGAAAATACATAAGCTCCAAAGGATGAGCTCCTTCAACAGTTCCAGAACTTGTTAAAGTTTCTGGAAGCTTGCACACGTCATGGTCGACTCACCATTGAGATACAGTAATGTGTGACCCAACAATCCAGCAGATGAAAGAAATAAATGAAAGTCTTCAAATGTCTAACAAATTTACTTGGGTTGAATGGGCCCATCTTCGTAATCGAAAATTGTCTCTAGTAAGTGTACCCTAAAATGTGACAACCAAGTTGAAATTTACACTCATGGTCCCATACTATGGAGTCTTCTGTTTCTGTTCATTTGCCTGTAGAAACAATAAATTTCTTAGTCAACCAAAAGAAAGATGAAGGATTTAGATTACATGTGTCACATAGAACATCAATGCTGAAAATAAAGTTTGAGGACATTGACAATAGTTTTACATATTATTCAAGAAGAGGAAATGGAGTGTGTTGTGCAATTGTGTACAACACATGGATTATACACATTGCAACTTAGAAAATGTGTGCAACCAATGTGAATGATTAGAAATATAATCCTTGATCTCACTGAATGACTAAAATGTGCACAACTCATGTATCGATCCCTTCCGCCATTCAAGACTACCACAATATTCTGTGTAATCCTAAAGTAAAATGATGACACAATGATCATAACTTATGTGACATTGTAAACAGTATAACTTTAAATTACTTTCTAAACCAGAATGTGAATCAACACACATCTATTTGAGTTGGTAATGCTCATTTCAAGAAACAGCTACATGCATCTATGCAATATCGTCATGTATATAACTTATAGGTTGGAATAACTTTTGCAAAGGAACCATCAACTTGTTTTAGAACAATGCAAAATATTCATATCAAGGATGGAACGAAGGTATCATATTAACAGAAGGAAATTATGGAGATCAATTAGTCGGTTTGAGTTTTTTTTGGAAAGAATGTTACTGAATGGTAAAGTAATTTAATTATATATCTAATGTTTTGTGATAACAAATTTGACAATGTAAAATGGTATTTCCAGTTCTTCTATCCTGCAGTTGCCACTGTTGGGAAAGGTTTAAGCCTTTACGTTCCATGACTCAAAATTGATTAGTCAAAGGCTAGCTTTTTGAGTATCAAGATTAAAATCGAAAAAATATGTTTACTTCCAACCAGTTTAGCTAATGTTCATATGAATATAAGTGTGACATAGTGCATAAGGTACAAGGAGAAAATGTATGCTACTTTAACCACATGGAGTTTATGCAATGCTAGACTCCAATATATGCCCCAAAGACCCCAATATTTGGAGAGTAATATATGACCCAATTATGTAGTCAAAAGTGTTTAGAGTTAGTCCCCATAAGTTTAAATTAGCTTGGTCAATAGCTTAATAACATGCCCTTCAAAAATAACATGTCATATTTCAAAAGAAACCTACAATTACTTAGGACTTTTAGCATTGTTCGTGTAAACAAAGCTGACATGACTGAGGTTATAAAATTCAGTACATTTAATTAAAATATAATTACAAGGAAAATCTTCGTAAAAAGGAAGATACAAGGCGAATATACGCCTGATTAAAAAACTTAAAACTCATAAGTTGAGTACATTTACTAACTAAGAGATGAAGCCAAATGTAGATTATCTATAAAACACTTAAGATATAGATAGTTTCTGTTTTGCTTCTCTCTCAGTTTGAAATCAATGTGTTCAGATTCTCATTTCTTATTTTAGTTAAACAAATTATTTACAGTTTTAAACTTGTGTGGAACCTAAACTTCTGTTTGCAGATAATAGATAGTAACGGAACAAAAACACAATAAAATGGTGGTAGAAAGTCAAATATATAAACAATAACAAGAAATCTATAATTGAGGTTTTAATTAAACCTTTTGAAGCTTATTCAAGACATAAGTCTCAAAATCCTGGAAACCGGCACCATAAATGTTGTTGAATTTGGGATCGATGGGCTCAGCAGATTTTGTAGGAAATGGACTAGACATACTAGCAGAAGCATCTTGAAAAGGAAGAACAAGTAGAGGATTTGAAATCTCTCCGCTCATACTATGCACAGCTGTTACCTGCCATCAAAAGTAGTCAATCAACAAATCAAAATCACAAGTTGAGAGTTAAACTTAATTAAATGAAAAAAATGCCAGATCACTAAAATACCAAATGTGACTGTTATACAATGTGAAGCTCAAAGAGCTCACACCAGTCTTGTAAACATGCACCCGCAATTCCCTTAAGTATGCAATTTATCATTTCAGATTTTTAATTGGTGATGTCACGATGCACCAGTTTTTCATAGATATATTCAGAGATGGATAACATTAAGGAAAAAGAAGATAGACATAGAAGAATCCAAACCCCTTTGGAATAGCAATCAAATCCTCTTTTGTCGAAAAGTATGATTTCAAGAAATTTCAGCTTTGCAATTGAATTAATGAGGATAAAAAAGCGCTCAGTTAGTTGTGGTAAAACATTAAAACGATGATAACCAATGTGTTAATGCTTCTATTACTTTTAATATTTAAATGTTTGATCTGTGTCAACAACAATAATCAAACAATAGAACATTTGATCCTTCGAAAAGTCACAATGGAAACCTCATCTCCCATATAACTTTGTGAATATTATGAATACAGCTATCACCAAATTTTCCTAACTTCGAAGTATTGTGGTCTGTGGATCATTAGGAGGTAGCATCTAAATGGCACTCATGTAAAAAATAAAGCAAAAAATTCACAGTTTACACAAAATGGAAATCTACAATTAGCATGGGACTGTCAGAAAGTTGTTCTGTTGATCACACGTGATGACATGACAGTTAAATTATTTTAAAGAGAAAAAAATCATCACCAAGGAACATTATTGATTGAATTAATATAATGCCTGTTGAAAAACTAGGCTACAACCACGATAACAAAACCTTGGATGTTCTATAACATTGCCTTATTCAGCTAAGATAACATCAATTAGTATATGACCGACATGTTTGTAGAAATATCACCTACTCAAGCAGACACATTAATCTTAGACCTGATACGCGTAACCTGTTAGCTTATTAGGCCACACTTATTGACTTGAGTTATAGCTTTATCTTTTAAGGCAAAATGTTATAGCTTTGTTCTATTAAAAGAAACTATATTATAGCTTTCTTCTATTGAAAAACTATATTACAGCTTTGTTACAATAAATTATTACAAAAACTACAAATTTTCCTTTAAAAAAAACTACATATCTTTTCTTTTTTTTTGAAGGCAAGGAGGATGGCAGACTTGTGTCTGGCAGAAACTACATATTTTTACCATCGAAATATTCTTAATATTTTATCACTTTTCCCACAGCCATTTTTTTAAAAAAGACAGACGCTTATTTCTCAAAAAATAAGGAAGACAGTCACTTAAATTTTCATACTTTCTGCATCCCAGACTACATGGAAGGCCGTAAGTACAATTGGGACTGAAAACCTTGTTAACTAGAGCTCCAATTTTTCCCCACAGGGACTATGTTTTTTTTTTTGAAAAAGACAAGCACTTGAATTTCATATCTGCATGCCACTCAAGAGTGAAGACAGCAAGAACAAGGAAGACAATAACGGCAAAACCTTGCTAAATGGAGCTCTTTTTGATAGGCTTGCTAAATAGAGTTCCACTTAAATTTTTTATGGATTTTCATTTTCTATTTCGTGTTACTCAATCCTCGAACCATAGAAGTTCTTAACTATGAAATAAATGCAACAAATCAGGAGAAGCTGAATTAACTACAAAAATATAAATTACAACAAGTTGAGCCAAAGAAACCTATCAAATTAAGATTACAATCTTTGTTATTTTAGAAGAATCTTTTTTTTTGTTTTACTAGTTGCAAAGAAAAACCTTTGGTCTTACTTATAATCAGTGGCAATACTCGTGTTTAATGAATGCAAAAGATGAATTGTTAAAAGAAAAACATACAATATTATTTACAAGAAAAAAATGACTTACTGCAGCATCTTTTGAAGACATAACCACAATAGCAGATCCTTTCTTCTTTGATGTGTTTGACCGAATAACTACATCTTCAACCTCGCCAAACCTCTGAAATATCTCACGGAGCCTCTCGGCAGTATAATTTCCCAGCTTTCTTTCCCAGGAGACCTTCAACATCTTCCCTTTATCCACCGCAATACCCTCACTTTCCTCTCTTTTCCCTCCCAAATTGGACTTAAATATAGCAAGAGAACAACTCCATTAGAAAAATATGCTCCAACTAGGCACGTCGATGACTAAGAGCAAACATAAATAATTCACCAACTAAGAATTGAATAAAATCTATAATCTGGATTTAAAAGCACTGGAACCTCTAAGATCCTCTCTTTTATTTGTAAGACTAGAACCAGAAATGAGATAGGATACCTAAAATTCAAATCACGAATCAAAGGATAATTATCTATCAGGAATGCCATCATTTCTGATAAATATTAACTTTTTTCTACATTAACCACTATGCTTATGCTTTTGCAATCATCATCGATGGACATGAAACAAATTTAATTACTAAAAAACATATTTTACTTTCTTAAAAAGCAAACGAAGTTATTCTCCCAAATTAAAACCCTAATTTGACAGACTCAGAACACTAGATAAAATTGAAAACTTGCTTACTGAAGTTGTAGTGGCTGTTGCAAACTTTTTGGCTTTCCTCGCTTGGAACTCCTGGAGCTCCTCCTTCAACTTGGCGGCCATGTCCTTTTCCCGCTTTTCAGTCCGCCTAGTCTCAGTGGCAGACTCAGCAGCGCGCTCACGCTCCTCGAGGTCGGTTGCCATTTTTTGCCTCTTGGAACTGAGGGCCGCGTTGCGAACGACGCGCTCCCTACGGGCGCGGAGACGGGCGTCGAAGGCGCGGCGGTTCATCTCATCCTTCAGGACATCGAAGGACTCTGTAAGCCGCTGGAAGTCCGCCGTGGCATTGGGATCATCGGGGCGCTTGTCCGGGTGACGGATGCGGGATTGCTGCCGGTATGCCCTTTCGATGTCCTTCAAGGACAGGCCGGCTCCCTCCTCGCCGGATGGAAGTCCAAGGACGGCGTAGTGGTCAACATCCGTATCGCCATCCTCTGACCCATACGGACCTCGACTGCCGCCGGACATTGATGTTGGAGGCTGCGGCGGTCTGAAGAAAAGATGGTGCCGGCGTTATGGAAGGGAATTTAGCTTATAGAAGAAATCACATCAAAGCCTTCCGATGCCGAGAACATTTTGTTACATGGTACACAAAGAATACAAAAAAAAAATCCGCAATTCTAATGAGTAGTAGAAAACAAAAGACCTTTTGTAGCCGTGGTAGGTGTCTTGACGAGGCTGAGCGAGGAAGAGGGGCAGCTGTGCGGCGGCGTCTCCACGGCGAGGCAAACGGTCCGGCGGGCAGCGTCTCGGCGGCGGCCGCACAGATCCGATCCGACTGAGAGATATAAGGAAAGGGGAGGGAGAGAGAGAAAGGATTATGGAAGAGGAAGGGAAGGACGGCGGCGCCGCCGCTGGCGGTGGTGGCACAGACCCGAGAGAGAGAGAGAGAGAGAGAGAGAGAGAGAGAGGTTTAGGGAAGAGAATATGAATATGTAAATGGTGTTATTTCGACCCCCCAAAAAGATGGGGTTATATGGGAAATCGACGTTTTGCTTCTCCACCGTTGATATGAAATCCGTCGGTTGATAGAAATTAACAATTCTTAAATTCGTTAATAATCATTGAGCTTTTTATCTTATAATAAATCGAATCTACCTTTACTCATTTTAATAATTGTATTTAATATATTTAATTTTTGGATAGTCACTTTAATTATTGATTACTTTGATCAAATGTGCTCTATTTGACATTATTAACATTTCAAATAACGGAGATATCGTAAATTAGTTTTAGCAATGGCGATTAAAGAGATATCGTTTATGAAAAGATATTTTAAGTAGTTCTTAGTCTAAAAATTATATTCCTTATTATTTACTCTAAAAAAATAACTTTTAATAATTAATTCATGTATTTAAAATGAATGTTATCAAAGTTGGGATAAAAAGAATACTTATGAAAATAAAAAAAATAGTAAAAAATATATCTATTCTAACATTTTTTTACACTAATTTTAAATAATGTTTTTTTTATATTTATTCTTCTAGAATTTTTATTTTATACCATTTTTTACTTGCTCGGTTGGACCGGTCGGTCCGGTTCTGCACTACCTTCGTCTTTTGCTCCCGCTTCCCGTAGGAAGCCGTCCAACGTCCGGCGATCTGTGGAACCGTCGAATAAGAGGAGCATGAGATCGACCTCCGTCACCGACGACGCTGCTGATGCTTCTGGCTTAGTGTCCTTCTCTTTTTCTCTTCTCTTCGCGGCGGCCATGAATTGGGCCCTAAGACCCTTCCTCGTCCCCTCCCGTATTGCCTCTCCTCACAGCCTCGGGGCCACATCCCTCGCAGCCTCCTTCCAATCCACTCCTGTCCTAGAGCGGAAGCGGAGAACCCAGTGGCATTCTGTGAGTCTTTCTGTTCATCATTTTCTTTTTGCTTCCGTTTCTTGGGGTTCTTCGCGCTGTGGGTGGTCTTCTTTTGCTCTCGCGTTGGCATGACAAATGTTTGATGATTTGGGTTACTGAAAAGACATGTCTTCGATGAATAATACTGGAGAAGCACGTGGATGTGCTGATAACCTGAGAGGAAAGATTGCACATTGACACTGTGCGTAACCTTCCACTCGCTTTTGCTCGCTCACTGTTTGATCATTTTGGTTGTCACATTGAAATGTTTTGGTATGCTATGGTATTTGAGGAACTTGAAGGTTGAATCGTTCCTCGGCAATGGTTATCAAATTTAGCAGTTCATGAGTAGTTATGCTTTCGGGTTGTTCTTCCAGTCAAAAGCTGTCACTAGGATATGTAAAAGATCAGTTCTTATGTTTTTTAAGAATTGATATTTTCCTAAGTGCTTTTAAAATGCACAAATAAGTGCTAAGGAGATATTTTCCCGGGTGGTAGAGTTGTGAAGCATCAGGTCAGCAAAAATCTGTGTGCTAAACCGAACTGCTGTCCTTATTAGTGGTTAGAAATATGAAACTATATGTAGCCACATATAATACAGAACAAGCCTTTTAATCTTTTTTACTCTTTGGCTGCAAACGAAGGAGAGTGGCTTCACATAAAATGATAAAAGGTTGCTATTTGCAATAGAAGTTCTAGGACAGTAAAATGCTATTAGATACAGTCAAGCCACGACAATGAAATGCTGTCAGAAATATTATTCTCCTTCTGACCCTCATTCCCACACCCTCTTAACCTAAAGACTTTGAATCCTGAGCAAGTCAGCCTCTTGGCTACATTTGGAAGTCGATGGAAGGTACTGTTGCCTGAATTCTAATTTTATTTATTGCTAAGTACAATGCGGAAAGAAAAGTTCCGAAGAGGAGTTAATGTCATTTGTTCCCTTGTTTTCATCTGCCTACTTTGTTGCATAAATATTCTCCAGTCTTAGCTCCAACGATCCCAGCTTTGTTCTTGGAATAGATCTTTGGTGAACAATTAGATTTAGAAACTCATACTCTTCCCTGGAAAAGTTGCCAGTTTGTGGGAAAAAGAATTGATATATCATTACTGTCCTTATCATAGGCACTTGTTTGTGGTTGTTAATGCTTATTTTGCTTCAGGGTTGTCTCAAGCATTTTTCAATCATGTCCGATCATTTGCAAAGACGAAAGCCATTATCACATGCTGAAAATGAAGAAAAAATCATTGTATGAACTTAATATGTGCAACTTCTTTTCCTTTTCTTTTATATGCAGTGGTTCAATTGCCATCCAAAACGAAATAGAAATAATGAATCAAGAAGAACACTAGTGCGTGGTCTTTCAGATTATGTGGAATATCTTTTAGAGCTTGGTGATCAAATTTTATCCTCTAAGCACTTATATTATTATGTATACCTCATTTCAGTCATGCATGATCCTAAACAGTAGTTCAATATTGATGTTATTGTAACATTCTGCTCATGCCATTTATCTACCTCTTTTCATTCTCGTTCATTATTTCAATGGAAATATGCTCAATTACATGTTATAAAAATCTCTAGCAGGATGAGGTTTCAACAAGATACTACTTTCTATGTCTGAAGAAGAAATGAATTATTCAACATTCACATATTCCAGAAATTTTTTTTTATGTCTGCATATGTATATGGCATGGGACTTCGTATGCATATTATCACAAATTCACGGTTATTAAATGAAAGGTGGGTAGGATGATTTTCTAATGTTAGTTACTATTCTTTGATTTGAATGCTAACTGTAATGGTCATCGGTTCCACTCTTCAAAGCTTGGCTAATAATTTTTTTACTGTGTTATAGGAGTTCTAGGGATCTTTTGTTTTATGATTTAGTAACCCATGCCATCAGTTATAGCAAATTTCTTCTCAATAAAGAGAAACAAAAACTTTGTCTTGTGAGAATTTCAATGCTTAACTAGGTGCATATTTCCTACCTTTTCCTTATAACTTGCTTGTTTATCAGTCTTTCCCAGTCTTATCAGACAACTACATGCACCTTGTTCACAGGATCTGCTTCCAGATACTCTCCTGACTAGTGGGTTTATCAGTACTTGTTCTTTGGGCTTCATGTTGTAAGTTTCTTGTGTTCATGTTTCATTTTCTGTCATTTATATCCTGACCAATTTATTGCTCGTTAATATTTTATATGCTTAGCATTTAGTGTACAGCTGTTCCATCAGATCATTATTATTATTTCACAGAAGTGGTCTCTACAACCTTTCAAAAAATAAGTGCTCTTCTACTCCTGGCAAGATTGTCTGTTCAAAATTTGCCGTCCATTGTTTGTTAAAAAGCTACTTACAAGTCATTGAATTTATGCTGAATGTCTGAAACTTAAAGCAGAACTACTTCCAAAGTTTAATTTGGTCTATACAGATGACTAGCACCTGTCTAGACATCCTCTTACGCCTTAAGATGTTTAAATTTGCATATTTTGTTCTAAGTGTCTATTGCAGTGTTAAATATCTTGTGACGGATGCTTGGTTTCCTTTCTCCTCCACCTTTTTCTGAGTGATCTCTAAGTGAAGTGAGTATGAAGGGCATTTAAAGGTGTTTTCAAGTATGCAATTGTACAATATGATTGTCTATTGGAGACATGGTGTTGTTAAAACTTTTTCATATTAGAGGCTTTCAGTAAAGTGTGATTAAATACTTGGCCAAGCACAATTACATTTCTCTTGGTCTCTAAATGCTCATTACTAGCCTTCATGTTTGCATGCAAGTACGTCTAGATATGATTTCAACAGCCATAAACAATAATGAAATAGTAATATTGTGCATGGATATTTATGACAATTGTGTTGAAACCAGTCAGTAGTTTGATTTTGTTAGACCAGAAGATTCATGTTTTGCTTGTTTACCCTCTGCCCTTGGGCCACTAGCATGACACATGCCTTGTGCTGGTGTCTTGCTGAGGCCTTTTTGGGGGTGGGGGGCAGGCAGCCTAGCATGGATCAGTTTGCCATTTAGCACTCAAGGTTTCTCATGCTTCAGTTTGTCATGGACTTTAGTATTCTTTAACCTTCCAGAGCTGGTGAAATAAAGATAAATATAATTCATCAAGGGAAGATCCTATGTGGTTTAGAAGGCACTACTGTACTACAGGGTCTAAAAGAAATGGTTCTAATGAAACTCCAAGGGGAAACTTTAGGAATAGGAGTAAGTACATCAGTTTTTTTTCTCTCATATTATTGTTGTGATATTTTAAAGTTTTGTCATGGTAAATGATGTGTTAACTCAATATCTTCTTACTGATGATATTGGTAGTCTTCTCCTTCTCAAAATAAAAAAAAAATCTAGAAAAAGATATTGGTATTGGTCTTGATTTGAAATAGCATGATTATCTTCAAAATGTGACCTTGTTTTTGGTTTAAGACCTAAATATGTTAGGAAGCACCTAAGTTGTTCCACTCACAAAATGAAAAGAAAAACTCAAGTTGTTGCCAAATTGACAGCTGATGCTTTATAGTTTGAAACTGATTTTTATTATTGACATGGTTGCAATTTGTTATTAGGAAATATGACTTTTGACTTTTGTGCAAATGATGAAGGGAATTGGAGACAATTTTTCAGGCTGCACTCAGAGGATCAAGATTCACGTCTTGGTCTTTTGATGGTTCTGAAAATTCTCACTGGAGTTCTTCCGGTCACAAGTCTCATGAAGGCTCGAGAAGCCTGGAGTATGAAACTGATGATGAGACTTATGCTTCTTCTGAAATGGATTTAGCTTCTGAGAGGCGAGCTCTAAGGTTGAGTCTTGCTTATCCTTCAAAATTCAAAGATGTCAAAAGCGCGTGAGTTATGATTTTTAATTATTTGTATGTACTTTTTGGCTCTATTTTCTGTGTGATATGACATTATTTCAACAGCGGTTGTGCTTTTAGGATTATGTGCTGTCCTCAAATTACATTGCAGATACCATTATACCAAGAATGTGCCTTAAGATGGCATCTGGATCGCCACCAAGGTTTGTCCAAGGTGTGGACTTATAGCTTTTTCTTTTTCTTTTTTTTATGTTTTACAAACCCAGAAAACTAAAGACAGTTCAATACCATACTTCTCTGGAATATGTATAGTTGTGTTGTCATTAGAATCATTGACAACTTCAATTATTCCTTAGTAGCTAATGAGATTGATTCACATGTTTCTGATATCATGATGTTTTAAAATAATTTTAATGCGAAACATCATTCAACAACCTTGTTGAAGTATGTTGAACACTATGTCACAAATTTCTTGATTTCAGTGACCCCATATCATATAAAGCTTGATAATATAGCTACTGTTTTCGGAGCCAGCACTATGTTAATAGCCATTATCTGCATATATTATTCCAAACTTGATAATGGCTACAATTTGAAACACAAATATGTTTTTATTTTTTATGTAAGAAGTCAAAGGTGTTTTGTGTGTGGCTTAGGTCACATTCTGGTATTAGACCTCCTTGTAGGTGTGAGGTAGAATATGCGCTACATTCCTTTGTCCTGCATCCAATATTATTATCTCAAAATCAAGTCTATATTTTGTACACCACATCTCCTTTCTTATAGGGGAGTGGGGATTGAGCTAGGTGTCCAAGGAATTTTTTTTGAGACAGCATATACCTGCTGGATAGCTGTCTTCTTTTGTTTCTTACAATTTTTGGCTTTCTTCCAAACACACATGTATATTCACTATTTTGGGTTTTAATACAAATGGATGACTACCAACTTTGTAGTCGTCCTTCCTTTCCTCAAAAAAAAAAAATTCAGGGAAGATGTCTAAAATTTGGGGCAATGTGGATAGATCTTCACGATAAATCCTGCCCATAACATCCAAAGATTTTTTTTTTCCCAAATAATGATAAAAGTTAAAAATGTAACTTGATAAATACAAAAAGGAAAGGCCAACAAGAGAGTTAATTGTGTGATTGAATGGAAAATGTGATAGTTCAGAGGAGATAAGTGGTTATTTCTTGAATTTAGGGGTAAATGTGGACATAAGTCATAGTTTATGTGAATGGAAATATCCCAACATTTTTTGTTTTTATTGAGGAAAAAAATTAAAGTGCAGAAAAGTGAACTAAGATTTTCCACTTTGATCAGAAACTGTGAATGTGAGCTCCAAGCAAAATGATTGATCTCATTTCCCACTCTTTGATGCAAGAATATGGGTGTGAGCAATATTCTTTTTAGGGGTGAACTTTCTAATTTTTTTCACTTTACCTCAGTTGGATTTCTCTTGGTTTCATTTTCTTTTATTAATGTAATAATCATTTTACCCTTTTTGACATTGTTAAGGTTAATATGCGGTTACTCTTTTATAATAGTTTATGTTTTTTATTTTTTTTTCCAAATGACAATAAAGAATAAAACCATAAATGAATAGATAAAAGGAAAAAAAAAGTTGATGGCGAGATAAAGTTAAAAAAATGGGATAGTTCAAGAGAAGTAAAAAGACAATTCAATTGTTTAACGAAAAAGTGGAGAAAATTTCTAAGTAAACCTTCATGAAGGTAATTTGAAAAAAAAATATGTTCAGCTTGTTAGAAAAAAGAGAAAGGAGAACATTGGATTAGCTGTAGAGATATTGATATTGAAAATATTCTGCAATTCTAGACAGCTATTATGCTTTTAAAGTGGACCTGATTTTATACCTTGAAAGGCTTGTTAGTTGTAGTTCAGGACTAGTGGAAGCTATAGGATAACAAATTTCTTTTCTGGCGACATGTCAAAAAGATCCTTTGGCTTTTTATACTGCTGTAAGATTCAGGAGTTTATGTTTGAAATATCTCTGCTTATTCTTCTCAAAAAAAATATGTCTGCTTATTCTCATTTCTAAAAAACTCTCTCATCAGTCTAGCATGATGAGGTTTTCATTTATTTGATGCTAAACAGGTAGCAGTAGAGGAGAAATTTAAGCACTGCAGTGCAGCGTATAAGATACTTCACAATAGTTTGGCTGTGGCATGATTTAAACAACTTTTATCCTCTGTCACGATGATTTATGGTCAGATCTATCAGTAGTAAAGGTACTAGTTCTTTAAACTAAACGAGCAAAATATTTCATCCCATAGGTTTAGGATGCTACCAGGGATGGAAAACTGGCGTCCCCTTGGTGCTAATAGGAGACAATGTATTTTCTTTCCATCTTTTCTCGTTTACACCCAATCTAAATGTACAAGATACATCCTTGTTAGAAGATGTCCTTTTCTGATTGCTTTATTTGTTAAAGAAGAAGCCGTACATTCAATCATGTATCACTTTGATCATCTTAACAATGATCAAAGGCACATGCATGGAACTAATAGAAAAAAACCTGCATATATTTCTAGTTATATATTCATTAGGTTTCATATGTTATCCCGTTTTTGCATGTTTGATGTTGTGAATCCAGATATTACCCTTATGCCACACATCTTACTATCATGTCAAAATAATTTAATTTCTCCATCATTGTTAGAAACTATTGGGAAAAGGCCGAACAAATATTTGCGAAATTATCCTCTTTTCCTTAATGCATAAATTTAAACTGGATGATGATAATAATATAGAGAATTAAATCAAACCAATATGTTAGGAAAATGCTAAACAAATATTTGTGAAATTATCATCTTTCCCTAAATGCATAAATTTGATGATATGATGACAAGAATATAGAGAATTAAATCAGACCAGAAGCACGCAAAATTTACATAGAAAATCTTTCAAGACGAGAGGGAAAAACCACGAGAACGAGCACAAAACTTTCATTATGAAATAACAGGATACAAAGGAATACAAAAAAATAGCCTCAAGAAATAATCTTAGATCTCACAAAATAATGTCTTCGAAAAATGGTAGGTGCAAAAGGATCTTACCGAAAGATCAAAAATTGATGAGAAGACCGTAGAGAATCAGCGCCTGAAGTTTCATTGAAAACGGATAAAAACTCGTCTCCGAACTGACCTCGGAATTTTTTTCTTTTCTCCCTTCCTCTCTCTCCTCTTGATGGCTTCACGCAACGACTCTCTGTTTTGTTTTCTTCTCACAACTTCACCTTGGTATGCACTTAGACTTCATCTCACGACTTCACCTAAAGTTTTATCCTTCATATAACAAACGTCAGTATGCACCAAATCAAGTATGTGTGAACTTTTAGATGAAGGAGCTCTGTTAAATGTAACTCTATTATGCTTATTAGCTAAACAATGCACAAATACATCAAGAGATGTGACTTTTATACCTAGAAGCAGATTTTGTCGACTCAATATCCGAAGTCTTTTCTCGTCAATGTGACCAAGTCTTTTGTGCCGCAACTCTGAAGGAGACATCTCTTCGGTCATGTTTACTTTACCAGTGAAGTTTTGTGCTTCAGTCTTGTAAAGTGTACGGTCTCTTTGTCCTCTCGCCAGAAGTAGTGAATCTTTCTTGAGTTTCCACACTCCCCTTGAAGTTGCTCTCATAGCTTCTTCATCCAATTTTCCAATTGAAATCATGTTCAACCGGACATTAGGCACATGCCTTATATCTTTCAGCACAATCTTACAGTTTGTGTTGTTCTTCAACTAAATATCACTAATGCCAACAATTAGGGACTCAGACTTGTTACCCATCTTTACTAACCCAAATGTACCCACTGTATATGTCGAGAAGTCATTTCTGCGATGGGTAGTATGAAATGAAATTGTAGTATCTAAGACCTAAACTGAGTCTTGACTCACAACATTGACACAATATTCTTAAGTAAGAAAGTATACATCACCGCATGTAGTCACTACAACGTTGTTTCCATTATTATCCTCCTTTTCAGTATCATCAGACCCCTTCATGTGATTTATCACTCTTTAATTTTCTCCACTCTTTCTTGAAGTGTCCCAACTTGCCACAATAATGACAAGTAAAATCTTTCTTGGACTTCGATTGTCCTTTAGATCTCGATCGATAATGGTTGTTAGAGAAACTTTGCTTCTCCCACGCCCACGATCTTCCACAATCAAAGCTTCTAATGGGTTGTTGAGTCTGTGCTCTTGCCTCTTTGTCTCTTCATTGAACAAGCTATTTTTAATAATTTCTGAAGACAACTTTCCTCGTAGAGCAGAATTATTTAGAGAGACAATGAGGACAATGAGTATTTCCTAACTATCAAGTAACGAACACAGTAATAGTAATGTTTGGATCTCATCATCAATCATGATATTTACTGAGGTCAACTGTTAATTAATTCTTGAAAGCAACCCAAATTTTCTGCAACATATTGACCATCTTTGTAGTTAGGTTAACAAATTTATTCATCAATAACACATTATTCTGTGATAAATTTGCGCTCATACATCTCTTGCAATTTTTTTATCAAATTTGATCAGGTTCATCAATATTAACAATATGATGAAACGCTTTATCGTCAATCCACTGTCGGATTTGTGCAACATTTTGATCTTTAATCTCTCCCACTCTGTCATCTGTGTCCTCGGGTTTTGCAGCATCACCTTCAATTGGATCATAAAGATCTTTGCATTTCAAATAGTCTTTCATCTGAGGTTTCCAAATAGAATAATTTGGTCCTGTCAACACAGGCCTCCTACTAGGGGCGTTATTGTCCATTAAATTTATGCAATTTGATAACCTTGCTCTGATGTCATTGTTGGGAAAGGCTGAACAAATATTTGTAGAATTATCCTCTTTTCCTTAATGCATAGATTTAAATGAGATGATGATAATAACATAGAGAATTAAATCAGACCAGAAGCACACAAGATTTATATGGAAAACCTCAAGATGAGAGAGAAATCACGATAGCGAGCAACAAATCTTCCATTATGAAGTAACAGTAGGATGCAAAGTTTCTTCTCTGATCTACACAGAGGAATACAGAAAAATAGCCTCAAAAGATAATCTTGGATCTCATAAACTAATGTCTCCGAAAAAAATGAGATAGGTGTCAGAAGGATCTCATCGGAATATAAGAGATTGATGAGAAAGTTGTAGAGAATCAGTGCATGACATACCTCAAAACTCACGTGGCAGAATTTGTAGAGAAGTTTTGTTGAGAACGGATCAAAACTCATCTCCTAACATACCTCAAATTTTTCTCTCTCATCCCTTTCTCTCCTCTCAGTGACTTCACGCGGCGGCTCTCTATTTTGTTTTCTTCTCACAACTTCACCTTGGTGCGTGTTTAGACTTCTTCTCACAGCTTCAGCTCTTTATAATCACCAAACATGATGGATGCTACCATGTCTTGAAGTCGTGTCCAACTCTTTTTTCCCTTTTTATTTTTTTACTTTCTTGCCTTGTGAGCCCCACAAATTAATATAGCCCAACAGAAACCAAAATGCTATTCAGATTATAGCTTTCATTTTTCTTTTTCTTTTCATTTCACAACACTTATCCTATGACTTTGGGTATCTTGTTACAACAATAGGACACTAAGTATAAGATAAAATATGATTAATCATGAATATAGTTTCTTTTAATCATATCACACGAACAATTTAATCAGATGCAAGAAGAGTGAAAAACATAATCCAACAAAAATAGTGTGCATCAACGGACAGATCCGATAAGTTATGCATAATTTGTCAGATTTGATACATGCACTTCAAGCCTTTTTAATTTATAGATTTTTTTTTCAAAAGAATCATATCCTTTCCTACAATAGTTACAATGGTTTGCATCAGTATAAAATCAGAAACATGTGGATTTTGTAGAAAATACCCAGATGTGTCTCGTCTCACATCTGAAATTTCTTTGTTATCCTCTTCTACCAGTCTACCTTGCACATTGTATATATTTCTCATGTGCATGAACCTGGTTCTATTCATTCCATGCATTGAACTTATTGAACTATTTTAGCACCATTTATTTCAACCTTCTATGCACTTATTCAACAAAGAAAAAAACTATAGGGATAGGGTCCAGAAATCTCATTGTAATTGATATATAATACAACTTAGATACTTCATGTGTTGGAAAATATGAATTATGTTGCACGTTAAGGTTAAGATCCAGTTTTTTTTTATGCTACGTTAATTTGTTCATTTTCTAAAAATCTTTCCAAATGACAATAAAGAATAAAAGCATAAATGAAAAGATAAAAGAAAAAATGTTGATGGCGAGATTAAGTAAAAACTTATGTTTTCAATGAATGTTATTTGAAAAAAGGATATTCAGCTTGTCAAAAAAAATTAGAGGACATTTGGATCAGGCCATCATAATGCACCACAACATGTTTGTCTCAGAATGACGGAGAGCTATTTCTTTTGCATTCTTGTGGTCCATTTAGGCCCAATGCAACAGATGCACTTTTTTGAGGTGAAAGATGTTATGTAGACAATATTGTAATATTAGCGAATAGCTTGGTGATGGACGGGGCGCGACTCAGCTTTTATTGTATGATCTACATGTAATATAACATAACAATTCCATAATAAAATGGATGGGTATTCTTGGTAACCATCCTTTTCCCTATGAGAAAAAAAGAGAAAGGAGAACGATGTGTAAGCTGTACAGATATCGATCTTGAAAAAAATTCTGCAATTCTAGACAAGGTTATTATCATTTATAGTGGACGTGATTTTATATCCTAAAAAGTTTGGTTTTGTTGTATTTCAGGCTAGTGGAAGCTATATGATAACAAATTTCTTTCCTGGCAACATGTCAAAAGGTCCTTTGGATTTTCATACTGCTATATGCTGTGCTTATTCTCATTTCTAAACAAGTATATCGTCAGTCTAAGATGATGAGGTTTTGGTTTATTTGATGCTAAACAGGTAGCAGCAGAGGAGAAATTTAAGCATTGCAGTGCAGCGTATAAGATACTTTGCAATAGTTCGGCTGTGGCATAATTTAAACAACTTATATCCTCCAACAAGATTATTTGTGGTCAAATCTGTCCCAGCAGTAAAGGTGTGAGTTCCTTAAACTAAAGCAGCAAAATATTACCATCCCATAGGTTTGGGATACTGCACAGTAGATGATGTTACCAGAGATGGAAGAGTGACATCCCTCTTGGTGCTAATAGGAAACTATCACGGTATTTTGTTTTGATCTTTGTAACTTAATATGTCCTTTTTTCATTTACACCCAAATTGAATGTACAAGAGACAACTATGTTAGAAGATGTTCTTTTCTGATTGTTTTACTTGTTAAAAAAGAAGCTACGCGTTCAATCAATTTATCACTTTGATAACAATGATCAAAATCACATGCATGAAACTAAGAGAAGGAAACCTGCTGACATTTCTAGTTATATATTCGATATGTTATCCCATTTTTGCATGTTTGACGTTGTGAAACCAGATATTACCCTCTTGCCACATATTACTATCATTTCAGAATAATTTAATTTCTCCATCGTTGTTAGAAACCAAACTGCTACTAATTATGTTCATTTCTTGCACATTATCGCTTTCATTTTTCTTTTTCGTTGTCACAGTATACTTCCTACGAACCTTATCCTATGATTTTGAGATTTTGCTACAATATAAAAACACTAAATATAAGATAAATATGATTAATCATGAATAATAGCTTTTTTTAATCACATCACATGAACAATTTAATCAGATGCAAAAAAAAAATGAAAAACCATAATCCAACAAAATGGCGTGCAATTTAATGGTCAGATCCAAGTCAGCCAAAACTTGTGAAATCCAACTGTTCAGATGCACACTACTAATGTAGTTTCCTACAGCCACTTCAGACCCTTTTAGTTTATAAAACATATTTTCTGAAAAGAATCATATCGTTTCCTAAAATAATTACCATGGTTTGCATCAATATAAATTATAAACATGTGGATTTTGTAGCAAATACTAGATGTGTGTCTCGTCTCACATCTGAAATTTCTTTTTTAAGCCTCTATCAGTCTACCTTGTAAATGTATATGTTTCTCATGTGCATGCACTTGCTTCTATTCATTCCATGCATTGAACTTATTGAATTATAGCACCATATATTTCAACCTTCTATTTACTTCTTCAACAAAAGAAAAAAAAAATACAGATACAGCTCAGAAATCTCATTGTAATCAAGTACAACTTAGATACTTCATGATTGGTTAAATATGTCACCAGCCTTCTGAATTATTTTTTCCTCCCTTCTCTTAGTAACTCACATCCTTTAAATATCAACCACCGTCCATACATATCACATCCCTCTATGAACAGGTAGTCCTTACTCTTATTTATGGTACATGATATAGATGTGAAAAAGTTCATCCTTGATGGAATGTCATGTAACAAGTTGTCCAATGGCTCATATCTTGCTCCATCATATAACTTAGATAAAAATGTGCCCAACAGAAACCTGAATGGACAACTAATTCCATTCGGGTAACTAGGTAATGATGCTGGAAATCAAAATCTGTGGTCTGCCTTGCTTAATTTGTTTATTTTTTTTTCTAAAACACTCGCAAAAAATGAATTTTGAAGAAGTTATTTCCCCCCTCAAAAATGTAAATTAATTATCTTTCTATGCATAGCAAAAAATATATTTCCTTTCTATCGAGCGGAAAATAACTTTACAAAGTTGTATACAAGTTAATGGTAGATAGAAGAAAATATATTGACTAAAATTTTCTTGGGTGCCAGACACAGAAAAATAACTTATTAGAAGAAATGCTTAAGAAAAATAAAACTATGACATAAGTACTATATATCTTGATCTGCTGTCCATTCTCTCCTTGTGACCTGTCATTGCCAAACTAGACTGAACGTGGATTTAGATTTTGGGTTGTCGATTACTCCCCCCTTGTCCACATGACCACCTTCTCTCACAAGATTGGAGATTTTATTGGGATATTTTTTATATAAAAAATTTCCACCCATTTGTAACTAGAATTTTTGGAGATCTGAAAAACAAGTTAGATAGATAATAACCACTAATCACTGAAATTTCTTCCTTGCAGGATAGATATGAGAATTTTCACTAACAGGGGCATGGAGGATATATGAAAATGGCCATGCCCCAATTGAAGAAAGTTTAGCCATGATGTTCCCACCAGACAACCAGTTAGATCTGCATTTTTCTCAAACTGTGCATGAGTTAGATACAGTGTTCAATATCTGACGCAACTTGTTAACATCAGATGAGTGCCCCTTCGCCAGACCCGGGACATGGACAGCTCATCCACTCAGATACAAGAAACTGATGTTTGATATCAGGATCTGTGGCTGGCTGCAACCCTAAGCCCAGAAGGATTCGTCCCTGTGCTTGCCCCTGCTCTATCTGACCTACCAATGCCAAATCAGATGAGAAAGAATGTGGCGTGTTGCCTAGATTTTGGTCTGTCAGATACTTAATCCTGATTCACGTTCCAAGCTACAGAGTTGAATTCTCAAAGAAATGGAGATTTTCGAATCAAATTTTAAGAGCGGCACCATTGCATAGCCGTGAAAACATCCAATCGTCAATCAATCGTTATAACAATCGCAATCTTACATAAAATAATTTTAAGAGTGTTTTAAGATTAAATTGATAATCATAAAATTCTATCTATTAATAAAGAACATAAACTATTTTTTTCAAAATAAAAAAAAATCACAATCAACTCTTAAATTACAATTCAATATATCACAATTCAATCAATTGATAAGTCAAAGTATGTTAATATTTATTATACATAACAAAAATAAAAAAACATATTGAATCTCTTCTGGGTTAATTATCAGAGAATAAAGAATACTTGAAGCAAATTCTACATATATAGACTGTTATTCGATCTTTCCTATGTGACTGAAATTGAGATGCAATTTGAGTATTAATAAATCATCTTCTCATAGTTTGATTCAAGTATTTTAATCTTAGTCACATATTTGAAATCAGAGGATGCTCCGTATGTAGAGCAAAATCTGTTTCACACATTTCTTATCCTCTAATTATTATTATTGTAAATACAAAAATCTTTATCATTTAAATGATTATATGGGATCAGAATTTACATTTAAAATCTTCGACATCGATGATGAGCTGCAAGATAATAGAGTCATAAGCTTTTACGGTTTAGATTAAGATTTTGATTGTCCTGGTGGGCGCCAACCGTTATGACCTACAATTATTGGCAATCTCGTTATTTTCTTCTATTTATTTGGATATCAGATATGTAGAAGTCTAATAGGTCACATCCAATACAGTTTGAAACGAGAGCAAGCAAAGGTAAATATCCCACAACAGTGACAGCTTTCTAAGTTGGATCTTGTGATCTGAGTCCGTTAATTAGTTGAACTATGGGCAAGCTCTTTATTGTTGCAATGCATGGTTCACATGCATGCATGCCATGCAAGACAATTAGTTAGGGACGCATGCTGTCGAACAAGGGAATCTTAAATAGGGTGTTTCATATCTTGGTCCGCCCATCTAGGAGAAAAAAAATTGTGCCCAGCAAGTGAGAATTGGAGTTGGAACAAGAATTTAATTACGGCGAAGAAAAGAAGAGAGGAAAATTTGCATAAGAGAAAGTTAAGCTGCCAAGTCGGTGACCTAACTCCACTACCAAATCGACCAGAATGAAGTTATGTGGATTTCATCCTAAGATGTGGTCAGCTGCATATGAACTATAAAGAGTATGAGTGACATGCTTCATTATGGCTCTTTAGCACAAACTCAATACAAGGTTCATTTGCCCCATTGTGTTCTGGTCACTCTTGGTTGCCCTAGGATCATTACAAGTGTCAAGTCAACCGAACCAACGGGGTCTATTTGTACGCAAAGAAAAAAAAACTTGAAATTCTCACCCATTATAATTACCATATAAATACTTATAAGTTAGGATTTCAACTAATTAGCTAATTAGTTAAACAAAACTTTAAGGATTTAAAAATCACAGGAATACAGGACTGTTACATTATTATTAGATTCATGCTTTAGATCATAAAGAGATACAATAATTATAAATTTCTAAAAGGTATAAATTAATAAAAGCAAATAATCTTACAAAAAAATTATTGTTGCGTGTGAATTTTAGGTTGTGATGCTTCTTTTCTACCTTTTAATGTATGTTTCTTGTATATGAATGAGAAAAATGAGTTTGAATAAAGAACAAAATGTGAGAGTGAGATCAGGTGGACAAGTTGAATAGAGGAGAAAAAAAAGATTTTGTGTACTTAATTCTGTTCGAAATATGTGAAAATTAGTAATGTGAAGCCATTTTATTTTAAATGAGATTTAAATACTTTGAATTTAGTTTGTTAACATTAATATGTGATAATAGTTATTATGTATCTAATAGTTATGAGTTCAATATTTATGTAAAACAAACTTTGACTTATATATTTGTTAGAGTTTGATTAAAAGTTTAAAACTTCTATAAGAGTACATTTGGAGTGAGATTTATTTTATGAAATTTATTTCTTATTTAGTTAGGATTATATTATATTTGATATATTTCAATTGATATAGTAGTTTAAAATTCAAAAAAGTTATAAAATAAAAGAGAGA
The DNA here is from genome assembly GCA_001647135.1 of Pontederia paniculata. Lineage (NCBI taxonomy): Eukaryota > Viridiplantae > Streptophyta > Magnoliopsida > Commelinales > Pontederiaceae > Pontederia > Pontederia paniculata. The sequence continues at coordinate 9,606 of LTAE01004060.1, read as the reverse complement.
AATCTCAATAGTATCTCCAATGAGTTAATTCTTGAGATCCCATTTAGGGTGACTTTCCTTGATTATCCTTCATACTTTGGTTTTGGGGATATATTTGTTTTTGCCCAAGTACGTGGCTTAGTTAAAATTGAAGCTCGTTAAGTTCAATATCCTCTTCTGCATGTAATTTCTTCTCTCTCGTATGATTTTTTGCGACAAACTAAAACCAGAGTTATATGTTTTGGTGTCATCCGTAAAAAAACTAGTACCAAAATTCGACAATGATCTTTTATAAGAGCTTTAGGTTTATCAGATATCATCCATCATCGTACGAAGAAGAGAATGTGCCAAAGACAACTCCTACGACGACAAATTTAGAATATGAATTGGTGGGGGCTGCACGGACATGCGGCGCGACAAGGGTTGCTGTTGCATGAGTGAAGGACTCTAGATGGGCTAGCACCGCATGGGTTGGCATCGTCAGGCAGGTTGGTGCGGTCTAGGTGCACAAAGTCGCATGATCCAGCATCATTGAGCAAGTTGGCGCAGACATGAGCGCATGATGCTACAAAACAAGTTGTGGGCGAACACAAGACGCCATGCTGGTTGGGGCCGCCACTCGGATGGCACTATATAGGTGCATGTAGCCATGCAAGTAGGGGTGTCGTGTTGGCTGATGCTGCACAATTAGGTGCTTGTTGCCCTAGTGGTGTCGTTAGGATGCACCGAACAGGAAGAATCTTTCGAATGGGCCAGCGGGATGTGACCATTTGAACATGTGGATAGGCGAGGGGGCAAATCCATCTGAATCTATTGATGGGATAGGCAAGTCGAATGAACATCGCACACACGGGGCCGCGTAAGAGGTCCCACAATGTCATCGCCAAGACACCACCAATTTCACCACAAGGATACCCCACCAAAGGCACCACTAGGTGCGTCGATAGGGTGCCACATGGACGTCGTATGGTCATTGTCGTGTCCCGTTAATGGCTGTGTTAGGGTCATCATTAGGAGCATCTAGGTTTGCAAAAAATGACATTGGTGAAGCTAGGAGCTACATAAGAGGTGTAGGATGCAAGTGAGAGTTACACGAGCGGCACAATGTGGTAGCTAAGAGCTTTACAATTGTGAAGGGAACGATTGGGAGTTACACGAGCGGCATAGCTTCACAGGCGCTCTAGGATGCAACTAAAAAATTCATGAGTGGCGAAAGACGCAACAAGAGATATAAATGGATGAACTAGGAGGTTATGCTTATCAAAATTTATTATTAAAGCATGACAATTTTAACGAGATAGAAGAAATCCAAGTCAGAGAAGAATTTATTAGAGTTTGTCTAGAATTCTTTATAAATTTATATTTGAAGTGTGATTTGTAGTTTATTTATTTTGAAATCTATTTCCTATCTAGTTAGGATTTTATTTAACTTTGAGATCTAAAGTTTCTTCGTTCATACTTAGAATTTAAGAAGGAATAAATAAAAGGGAAACTACTTTCATTGATGATCCTTCCTATGAGATGCTCAGAGATAAATATATTTTTTTTTGTCTAAGAATGTACCCAATTAAGAACAAACCTTATTCAATTTTGGCACCCTCTTCTACATGTGATTCATTTTCTCTCGCTCAATATCATAGATATATGTTTTGGTACAATCCATAATGATATTTAAGTATATATAGAGGGCAGAGTGTAGCACACTTTTAGTGTAGTGCGTGTAGCGCACCAGAAATTAACGATATTTTTTATACAAAAAAATGTAACATTATTCATTTGTATAGAAAATGTCGTTACTTTTTGTACAAATGTGCGGTACATATTTTTTTCTTTCTCTCTCTCTCTCTTTATATATATAAGTGTAGCGCACTTCTTCAGAAAAATATCGATACTTTCTGGTGTTCTACACGCACTACACTAAAAGTATGATACACGCTTCTTGCCCCCATATATATATAAAATTTAATGATGATGTACCTGAGCATACACCTTATTTATTAAACTATTGCATTTGAGATCTATGTTTGAAAAAAATGAAAAAAAATAAGAATCTTAAATAAATTAATCGTAAATTTCAGATCTAACAATTTAACATATATGGTACATAGTGTACCCGATTACACCATCATTAAATGTCATTTGGCCGCATTAGACATTGTAGAGTATAAAAGATAAAAGTCTAGATAAGATATAATTATGTTATATCTAATTACTTATATACTCATTGCGTGCATAACATACTACATAATACGGGAGTACGTAAAAACTTAAAAGTTCAAAAAAAAAAAAAACACACATTCAACTCAAAAAGCCAAAAAAATTTGATATTTTGAACTCCGATTAAGAAATAAGACGATTTTTTTATGTCTTCCGATTAAATTATTACTTCTAACAAAAAAATATCAGAGGGATGTGACTTGAACCAAATTGAAGCATATTTATTAATTTTTAGTTATAAATAAAATATTACTCCTATTTCTAAATAATATTCCCTAACCTTGTACAACATTTTATTTCACACTCATTGTTATTATGAGCTTAAACTATTTTGATGTAGTTACAATAAGTTTTTTATTTTATTTTCTTTTAGCATAGTTGCATTGAGCACTAGTGTTGTTGATTAATTTGGTGCAATTGAATGCGAGTAATTACATAGTTATGAACTCATTTAAATATTTAATGTAATGAATTTATTGTTTATTATTTTTATTTTTAAATTATTATCGTCACAAAGTAGGGACGGATAAAAAAAACATAACTGTCTAAACTAATTCTTTTGTCTTTGAATAATTTCACAAGGATTTTTTTTATATTTAAAATAATTATAGTTGATCAGCGAGGTTAGATAGTAGCCTTAAGTTTGAATTCTAAAAAGATCATTTTAATCAAGATTATTTTTATCATACCCATCTGAATATTAGATTCGTCGGATGCTTATAGCATGATCGAAAAACAAAAAAGAATGTATGCACATATATTACATGAATACATTATATGTATGTGAGGTTTGCTTTTGTCTAATGTAGTAGCATAACCATTGGACTAACATGAGATAAAGATTCTTTTAACCCAAGCATCACTTATATATGAATCCCGTTTGACTAATTTTCATCTCCCTTATATAGTTATTAGTCCTTTGCCATTTTCTAGGCAAAGAAAAAAACGTATTCCATCCTATAATTTTTACGCCCACCGCAATTAGCATGGGGTCATAAATAATATTACAACAAAATCAAGGGAAAAAAAGGGAGAGAGCATAATTAATACTGGTTATATTCATTTTCTTTGTGCATATTGAATCTTTGAGGCAATAAAAAACAAAAAAAAATAAGTACTTATATATCAGTAAAAATTATTTTAAGCACATATAATATTCTAAATAAAATAAAATTATTTTAAGCCCATTATATGTTTTTTATAGTCATCGACAAAATAAGTATTATATTTATCAAATGCTTATTTTAATTTTTTAATTAATCTTGAATTATCAATCACTTATCCTTATTGGGTAAAAAAAATATTTTTTTATAATATAGTAAAAATAATCGGATTTCTTGGAATCGAATTATACTAGTACGAGGGCAAATGGGACCATGCAAAAGAAAATTCTAAAGAAAGCAAAAGAAGGAAAAAAATATATATTTTCCTGCGTGGCATCGCCTTCCCAGCTTTCAGCCCCCTCTTCATCCACTCTGCTCTTGGTATTTGATTCGCTTCCCCGTGTTCTATAAATAACTATATCTCTCCCGTATCTCTTCCTCCACCCCTGTTCTTCCTTGCGTTTTCAACATTTTTCTGTCATCAGTTGAACTGAAACATCATACTTGATGACGCCTGTCCTGTGAATGCTCTTGACCTCCAGAGTTATTAACCTGTTTAAGTCGGGTTCTGAATTGGGTTCTCTCAACTACTCGTGTGAATCGTAACCATAGTTTGATCTTTTTGCGAGCAAGAATTGTGTCTGGTGTTAGATCGAAGATGGATATCCAGGTAAAATGTGTATATTTTTGCACATTTTGGGTGCCTTTGTTATTGTCTTAATTCTCCGTACTCTGGTTTACAGTTCTGATAGCAAGCAGAAATGGTTTATACCACACTTACTTGGCGCTAATGACCTGTTGCTTGTTATGTTTTAATTGATAAAGCTATATATATATGTATATCCAGATTAATATATACATATGAAGCTTATTCGATACTTCTTTGATGTCATTAATTAGAAGAACAATGGAAGCAAGTGCCTTCTGTCCCATGAACCAGATAAGCAAGTTAATGGCGAGGGGAAGTCATCATCTCGCAGCAGTAGCAGCAGCAGCAGCGGCAGCAGCTGCATTAAGTTGAAAGATATTGGCTCATCTGGGGATGGCAAAACTCTTAAGGTATATTAAGATTGTACTTAAGATTACGATTTTGATGTGAGATGAAATCTCACGACACACTGTACAATCTATCTAGGTTTTTTTCCCTCATGTTCCTGTTACCAACTAGTGCTAATTAACTGCCTTACATGTGTGATTGATAGATAAGAAAGCCTTACACTATTACTAAGCAGAGGGAGAAGTGGACTGAGGAAGAGCACAATAAGTTTATTGAGGCTTTGCAGTTCTACGGCCGCGACTGGCGCCGCATTGAAGGTGATCATTAACCTGCAGGATTTTATTCTTCTTCTTCTTCTTCTTCTTCTTCTTCTTCTTCTTCTTCTTCTTCTTCTTCTTCTTCTTCTTCTTCTTCTTCTTCTTCTTCTTCTTCTTCTTCTTCTTCTTCTTCTTCTTCTTCTTCTTCTTCTTCTTCTTCTTCTTCTTCTTCTTCTTCTGTGCTAATTACTAACTGTGTTAGCTCTTACCATTTGCTCCGTTTTGATTTAATTCCAGAATATGTAGGAACTAAGACGGCTGTTCAGATAAGAAGCCACGCCCAGAAATTTTTCTCCAAGGTTATTTTTCCTGTTTCTTTTATACTCTAACTTAGTTTATAGAACTGGTCTTTTTTTTACGTGCTTATTAGTGCATGAAGTTGAGCAACAGATATCATACTGCAGATATACGTCTGAAGATGATATAATTTTACCATCTGTTGAAGAATTTTGCTCATGATTGTGCAGGTGGCTCAAGAGGCTGCCAGCAATGGCAGCTCAGGGACATCGAAGCCATTTGAAATCCCTCCCCCTCGACCCAAGAGGAAGCCAGCTCATCCTTATCCTCGCAAGTTGGGCAGTTCAAGCAGCCAGACATCCCGAATTCTGCCGCAACTTGGAGTGTACTCACTGCAGATCCACAAGGTCCCTGAGAAGGATGGCCGGTCACCAACTTCAGTTCTATATTCTTCGGGATCGGATAAATCCTCCGGCGGATCAAGCAACCACCAAGGCAACGAAGTCCAAGGAGGGAGCAGGACTACACCTGGTTCTGCAAATGCTAAACTGACCAAGGGGGATAAGCATATGGTACGTGAACATGCATGGAATCCTTGTCCCATAACTCAATATGCCAATTCTCAGCGCGAACACTCATTAGCCGTGATTTCCGATAATTCAAATATGGATCAGGATCTGGATGGTTTACCAGGAGGGAAGGTGACTTCTGAAGAGGATTCATTAGCAGAGGTGGCAGCAATAAAGCTGTTCGGGAAGGTGGTTTTGGCTGATCACTCTGCAAAGGTCTGTCCTTCGGAAGCCTCAAGCATGGCACCTGAAATCAAGCCGCCATGTCCGGTCGATCCCGACGCTCAACATGTAAGCATCAGCTACAAATGAAAATTGTACTGAGCATGCAAGCTTGTCATAGTACTTTGTTTAATTAGTTTCTGGTGCCAATCCATGCATCTGTAATAATCAGCATTAATTTCCCTATTAGTAATTCTAGTTTCATTTGATCTGTCTACTGGGAATAGTTCAAACATCTTGATGGTTTCTGTGACTGTCCTAATTGACCAGTTACAAGTTACACCAAGTAACAACACTCCAGGAAATGGTTATATTCTTCAGTCCATGGCAACTGGCAACTGGCTCTGGATCAGAGTGCTTCTTTACTAGTCCTTAGCAGTTCACACTGTTTTTTTTCTCAGTGTCACAGAGGAGGTTTAAACAAAATAAAATTAGACATTAAGTTCAGCTTTGCGCCGAAAAAATAAAAAAGTTGAATCACAGGGCCTCCAATTCATCGATTTGGCAAACAGTCAAAGAAATAAGATGCTGAGAACATAGATCAGATAATTTAAGAATGGTATATCCAGTTCAATTCTTGAGCCAGGAACTTATATATGCCCCTCCTCTAAACTCATCTTTATCATCACTCAAATAGAAATTTATGGTAAATCCACTATATAGAAATTTATTTCTATCATAATCTCCATATAATTATTGCATATACAGTGATCTGTGAAGTGTCACAAGCCAACATAAACCCAAACTTATCATGGTTTTCCAAGAACTTTAACTATGTCTAAAAATCTGTAATTTATTAATTAGGTCCGGAGAGTATCAACCAAGTTAGGACAGCAAAACTGCCCCGCGGTTGTGAATTCCTTTGGAAAACAGTGTCATAAACAGATTGAAAGCCTACAGATCCTATCATCAAAATAAATATTAAGAACTTAGATGCTTAATCATGGAGACTGTGTGAAGGATCCATATGCTTTTATCACTTCCAAAAATGGACATTCCTCATGTTTATTAAACATAACTAAAAAAAATTCTATATTACATAAGTATTCATGTAATCTTTGATAATGATGACCTATGAACATAATGAAAATGCATTTACATTCTAAAAGCTAGTTTTTCTCTTGACATCAATTTGATAGCTTGATCAATGATCATTCTAGGTATGAATTATATATCTATGATACTCTTGTTGATTTATTTTTTCTTTTATACTTTTCAGGCTCATCCTAGTGATGCATGTAATTTCTTGGACTGCCCTACACAACATGGCCATGAGATAGCAATTATATGTGGAGATGACGAAGATTCGGGCGTATATATTTTAGACGAACTAAACAAAAGTTTAATCTCTGGCAATCTTCATAGATAATAATGAAGATTTAAGCAGGAGAAGAAGACAACCCTTGCAGGTCACCATGATATAATGTCTCTACTTATTTACGAACACTTTTTTCAGAAAATTAAAATGGATTATGAAGTCTATATAATAACCATTGTGGAGTACGTGTTATTTCATCTCATATTTTCTCGAACTTTATAGTTCATTATTTTTCTTTTCATGAACATATATATATATATATATATATATATATATATATATATATATATATATATATACTATATATCTATATATATATATAAAATAAACAATTTGAATTGGGTATTAAATGTTCTTTAAGATCAGAATTTTGGTCATTGCATATGATTTATCTTTTG